>LTAE01008426.1:0-20602 GCA_001647135.1 Pontederia paniculata | reverse complement strand
CCTCCCCACACACACACTCAATTTTTTTTATTTATTTATATATATTTATATATATATAATTTATAAATTTTGGAGGTTTGGGGAGGGCCTCTCTCAATTTTTGAGTCTGTTCTGTTATTAATGATGGTTCCCATGGGGCCGAAGTTGCTCTAGATTAGAGAGGTGATGATGACGCTTGTAATTAACGAGATACTCTCTACTAAAAAGGTGATGAATAATCGTTAGTTTATTTTTTTTATAGTTAAAGCTTTTAAATCCTATTTTGCAAGGAAATCGGTGATAGATTGTAGCCTAAATCTCTTTAGGTTTTCATGGATAATGCTTAAAGAGAATTTGGTTCATGATTTTAAAAATATGATATTTCTTTTTCATGCTAGAAATATAGTGGCAGGGAGATTCTTATTTTCGAGTCGGTTGCACAAAAAATTAGGAAGTAACGTAACTTTCAAGTAGTAAACTAGAAAATGTTCATGGCGTAGAATACATTTAATTAGTTAGCAGATCACATGGCTGACGAGCCTTTTTATTCAACTCTCTCAGGCACTATGATATGGCTAGACTGCGATTTTGGAACTTATCTTCTACATCGATTATGCTACTTTCTTATAAGGCAGACCTTGCTGTAGCCTCCAATCTATACACGATTCAACATCGATCATTCCAATACTTTCAAGGAGTACTCATTCCTTCAACCGATGGAGGTGGCCGAGGTGCCTTGTCACAGCAATATTTACTCTCGCAGCAAACATAGCCGCAGGTTGGCTTGGGGTCCTTAGTGATCCAGCAGCAGGTGCATGCTACAAACATATAATCAATATATTACGTACTAAGCGGCGAAATAAAGTTAATAACTCGTGATATCAACTATTGCAAAAATACTTAATAATCAAATGTAAAATAAGAATCACGCAAGGATGAGAGTATGGAACTTGTACATGGTGAATCGATATGGTAGTTGGTTAATTCCAGACGGGCTGTTGCTGCTGCTGGTGCGGCTCCCATGAAGTGCCCGGCCATCAGAAGCCATGCAATAAGGACGATGGCAACATTCTTCTCCATATCTTGATCGGCCTCTTTAATTTCTACAGCTTATATGAATTGCTCATGAAATATCATATAAGCAACAGCTATTTTATGGGTTTTGTGGTCATCAGTTGTTTCTCTGATTCAATGCTTTATGGAATTGTCTTATCATCATGTTGACTGCTAGTTTAGCCTCCTAGCGAACGGATGCTTACAGGTGTCTAACTGGTGACAAAGAACTAGAGAAGTGATACAAGCAATGTTGTCAGAACCGGATCGGACATCGACCCGAAAAAATATTCGAGTCAGGTTTAACCGGTCGAATCGGTTAAACCGGACGGTCAAACCGGATATTATTAAAAGATATTAAATTAAAATATGATTTATAATTTATATAAAGAATCATAAATGAATGATTAAATATGAAAAAAATAAATTTATTTTCAAAAGTTATGATGAATTAACATTTTATTTGATATAAAAATTATTAATAAAAATATATCTTAATAATTATTTATTCAAAAAATAAATATCATCTAAATAAATTCTTTTATAATTAAAAAAAAATAAAAATTGATTTAAAAGACTTTGAATTAAAACTTTTCTTCATGGCCCAGTTGACCCCAAAGCCCACTTCTCTTAATTCAACTCAGTTTTTGTTTTTCTTTTTTTTTATTTGAACCGGCCGATTCATCAAAATAATCGGTTCAATCGGTTCAACCCTTATTTTTCCGGTTTTTGACCGGTTTTGACCGGTCCAATTAGGTGCCCGGTTTTTCCATCGAACTAAGACCGGACTAGGCCTCGGTCGACGATCGAACCGGTCCGATTCTGACAGCACTCGATACAAGGCAGCGATTGCGTACAACAGACGGCAAGTAGGGAGTCAACTAGTCAAGATATGTAGCCTGAATTTTTGACTAGATTGCACTACGAAATATGGTATGAGATTGGATGTCTTTATTGTCGCTCCTAAAATATTAATGTCACTTTTTTTTCATCTTTACTTTTTTATATTTTATATTAATAATTAACTTAATTAATTCTTTTTAAAAGTTATCAATTTTTAATAAAATTAATTATGTAGATTAATACTTTATTTCTTTAAATACTAATCAATTTTTTTTCAAAAAATTATTATTATTTATTTACTTCATTATAATTATTTATTTATTATTATATTATTTATATATTTTCTTAGCCGTACATTATAATATTTTTCAATATCATATTTACGAGTGTGTAATATAATTTTTTTCTTAAAAGCATATTACTTTTTTTTATGAAATAAAGTATAAAATATGAATATTTATTATTCATATATTACATCTTATATTTTATTTTTTTAAAATATATTATACACATATACTAATCAAAATATTCACTTACTCGTGTTACTTTTTAGGATATCTAAATTCTGATATCTATACTAAATTTAATGATAAACATTAAATATTGATTTATTTATAAAAATTAATCTAAATCGCATTAAAATCACTCATATAAATAATATATTATAATGATAAATACTTAGGTGTAATAAAACAAATAAATAGTAATAAAATGATATATTTTTTTCATAAAAAAGTGTGGTATTAATAGGAAAAAATATTATAATATATTGTTAAGAAATTATATAAATAATATACATAATAATTAATTATAGTGAAGTAAAGAACTAGTAATAAAAATCTGATTAGTATTAAAGATATATAATATTATTAATTTTTTTGAGAATGTGTCAATTTTATGAGAAGTTAATGAAGTTATTTAATATTATCGAATAAATAAGTGTACAAATGATAAAAGAAAGTGGCATTAAGATTTTGGGAGTGGCATTAAAGGCAACCTATGAGATTATATCTTTCGGAATTTGTTTCACCAGAAAAAATCAAGTCTATATATCAAGGCCGGATGTTGAATAAATTGGATGGAAAGATTCGATTGAATTGAACCGAATTTCATTAATAATATTACTTATAATAATCCTATATATTTAGAGCAAAATTAGTACTATACAATATATAAAATCTTAATAATAACTTACAAATATTAATATATTAATTCAAAAGTAATATTTATTATTTTAATAAGTTATTTTTATTTAAAGTCATGATGATTGCTAATTTATTATTATTTAAATAATATTAATGAAGCTATATTAATTATTTTATTATAAATCATTCAAAATATCTTCTCTTATTTTACTTTCTTTTCTTTTCTTAATAAATTCATTTTTTATTGTTTGTAATGAAGATTTTCTCCTCACGTTAGTCATTGTATTTTAGAAAATTAATGTTGAACCAAAAATTTTGATTTTGATAATTATTATTAGTTTTCTTTACTTAGAAAATAGCAATGATGATATATTAATTTATTTTATTTTATTTGAATCAATCGAACTTCCCTATTGTTTATTATAACTATTTCGTTTTTATTTTTCCTTTTTTATTCATTTCTTCGATCTTCACATCCTTCTTTTTTATTTTTGTTTATTCTCCTTATTAATTATCCTCTCATATTTGTTTCTTCTTTTTTTTCTATTGTCTATTTTTTATAATTATTTCCCCTCTTTCCAAGATTTTCCTTCCATTTTTAACAGTTTTTTTCACCTTAATTCATTTTTCAAAAAATAAAAGTTGAACCGATTTTTTTTCTTGTTCACCGATTCTCTAGTTTTTTATCAGTTCAAAACATTTTCAATTTTGGGGATAAATCGAACCGAACCATCTGCCAATTCGTGGTTGAATCGATTGAATCAGTCGGTCCAATTTTAAAACATTGGTATATATGAGTGACATGAAGGACCCATAATGAAAAAATGTTGTTGAATGCATATGTTTTAACATTTTTTAATATATATATATATATATATATATATATATAGAGAGAGTATATATATATATATATATATATATATATATATGATCATTTAATTGAAAAAGATACATTTTTTCATAAATCATATAGTCTAGTGATTTAGACTCCACTTGCATATAGTCCAGTGATTTAGGCTCATGAAAATTACGAATAATTTCTTCATACGCTCATGACCGTGACTGGTGTCTCATAGGTTGTGATATTTGAAAATCGATTGAAATTTTGTTGCAAAATGATTGTGAACTCCAAGTGCACGACTTTTATCATTGTTTTCATGGTCGTGTAATTTTATGTCACAATTCGTGAAAATTCTTCAAAATTTGACCCACATTTGCTCATGTGCTTGAAACCTCTGTCAACGTCATGATGGTAAAAAAATATTATTCATTGAATTCACCTCCAATTTATCTATAGTCTCACTCCATCGCTCCGCTGAATAATCTGGAAACAAATTAACACAAATTATCTAGATTCTAATTCCAAAAAGAATTAAAAGAAAATTATTTAGAAAAATGATCAATGAATCAATGAAGTTAATGAAAAACAAGTCAAATACAATATGAAAATATGAAAAAACTGATATGCAGGCGAGTCACATCTTAAGAGGGATTGTAGAAAGGCTAAGGAATTGAATGGGATAATTGCCACATGACTTTAGGATGGCTCTACAAGTAGTGTCATATCTTACTAAGGGTGTTGCAAGATGGGTGTGGCATGAGGCAGACAACATGCCACGAAAGTCTTTCAGAATTTGAGGGCTTTATCAAGTCCTTGATAGTATGTTGGCTTCGAAAATTAAAGGCCAAGGACTGATAATTTGGAATATTGACTTTTGAAAAGATAAAGCAACATTCTGGATTAGTCAGTGGATAGATTGATCAAGAAAGTCTCGTAGTAAAGATTGGAGCAATAGGTTGATGGAAAATCAACCGAAGTGCTATTGGAAAATCCAACCTTGTTAAGTTGAAAGAAAAGCTTCTATAGGAATTTATAAGGGATATCTCTGATGCGACAAAAGTGTCAAAGGTAGAAAGTTGAGAGGTTCTCCAACGGTGTAGCAGAATATTTTTGTTTGCAAGAATTCTAAGACATGTTATAATTAAAAATAAACATGGCCAGGAGATAATGGTCTAAGTGTAGGAGAGTTGTAACGCACCGTCAAGTAAGGGAATACGACATAGGCAAGAAACGCTTAGAGGGATGGTGATGATTACAAAGTTATGACGAGGCATTTATCTTGCCAACGACTTCCACAAGACTATGTCTAAGGATGCATTGACAAGAGGCCTCTGTGCCAAGTGGCAATACAAGAAAGCAAAAGGACTTGTGCATTAGGCAAGTGCTATGACGTTGAGTGTGCAACAACACGCGCCTAGAAAAATGATGGCATGTGGGGCAAAAACTCATAGGCACAGGTGAGCTTTCAAGATGACCATTGTGATGATATGTGTCAACAAGAGTTGGCATTTTAAGGATGTTATTATGTGAAAGGGTGTCTAGTAAAGTCTCTAGACATCTTGTAATTTGGTAGTTATGATTTGAGAAATTTTCTAGCTACTCAAGTGTTGTATAAAAGGAGTGCTATCAGTGTTTAAGAATATCATGGAATAATGTTAGAGATGTTGTATGTTGTAATGTACCAACTGCAATAAGAACAACTGCATTCGCTCAATTGTATGTTTTGGTTTTCTTTGGTGTTATAAAGGATTTGAAATTGTAGTATTTGTCTTGGATGTTTGTAGGCTTACTTAGCCTTTTTGGTAAGAAAAGACTAAGGTTGTGCTGAATTTTCACAAAGGAAAAACTTGGAGCATGCCACTCAGCTTTATTTGTACTATATATGAATGTGTGAAAAGAAAACATATGAAGGCATTAGGCCTTCTACATGATGATTGGATGGAGAACTTAGTTGAGTCATGAAGGCATTATTCCTTGTTAAATATTTGCCTAATTGCCTTGTATAAAGAGTTGTGAACTTTTCATGCATACATGATAGAAGAAGAGGAGTATGGATATTATATATTTTCCATGATAAACAAAGCATGTGAAGTTTCCATATAGATTAAATAAATTAAAAAAATATATATTTGAAATTTGATGTACTATAAATAATTCTAAAAAAATAAATCGATAGAACATGGACCGCTCATAATATTAGTCTCATCAGGCCTATCACATGGATCATTAAGAAAAATAATTAATATTTTAATATGAGCTTCTTCGAGATTTGAATTCAAAACATCTTCCTTTAATACAATGTAAAATTTGATGTGTTATCAATAATTTCAAAAACTTAAGATGATAAGAAGAGTAATATCTTTATATTTATATTCTTAACTTGAATGTCTATATCAATTAAATTTAAACCTTCAAACCAAAATAGTATTGATCTAAGCCGATTATTCTTATTTTTCTTTCCTTTTGAAAATCATGTTCCCTCAACTATCACAACACGGAGAAAAGGAATTATGAAAGAAGAAACAAGAAAAACACAAACATAGTGCAAATTCATTTTCTTTAAAATGTAGTTGGTAATGTCGTTATTTTTTTTTGTTTTGGGTGGTGATGAACTCCCCATATCAATAACTGCAAAGGAGAGAGAGAAAAAAAAGAAATTAAGTGGTGCATATTTTCTTTATCATGTCAGTATCATAATACAAAAATAAAACACAATTGTGTTAATTTTTTTTAATTTTGAATTTTATATAATTTTTTAGTGTTTCAACAATCGTACAAGTCATTAGGTGTGAAAAGTATTTGGATAAAATATTTATAATCTTAGTATTTAAAATTTTAAAACTAACAACATTATCTTTTATGTCAATAGTATATATATATATACTATTTTATAGGCTAATGTTCCCGATTTGATTATGATCGTCTCCTATCTACCCAATTAAGGCAAATATATATCTAATTATAAAAATCATTAATCCACATACAAAGAGAGAGAGAGATAGATGCTAAAACTATGAGAAGATGCCAAATGTAACACATGACAAACATTTGGACAAATAATATATATGCATTTGTTAAGATTTTTATTTTAAAATTAATAGTAACAAACATAATATGGAAAAAATGAAGGTGTCATCATTTTATTGACATTGTTCAAACGTGATCCCAATAATCAAATATTAAAAGTACTATAGTGATCCACTATCAAAACTACTCATATAAAAAATTTTATTATATATAATTTATATATGAATAATTTTAACAATAAATCACAGTCGTAAATAAAAAATCTGACGGTTAAAAAATAGTGCATATCCCATAATCGATATACACATATATTAAATTTATAAAATGATAGGTTAAAGCTACGAGAAGGTGCAATATGTAATATTTTAATAAAGACTTCCTTATGAGATTAAATAAATAGTTTGTAACAAGATATCATATGATTAGTTTCTAAAGCTCAATTAATTAAATTAAAAATAATTAAAATATTTTTTTATTTAAAAAATTATAATATGAAAGATTTGGTATGTTAATTTTTTTATTAAACATATAACATGTTCAAATAATAATTGATAATGATAAATAAATAATTAAGAGAAAGAGTCACATGTCACTTTTTTGTCTCTATCATATATAAATAGTATATTAATAAAAATATGATTAATAAATATTATATAATTTATTACTGAAATTTGGCTTGGAAAAATGTTGAAATAACATATATTTTAAGAATTTAATGATGGTGTACCCGGGTACACCATGTACCATGTCTAACAAATCGTTGGATCTGAGATCTACGGTAGATCTTATTTAAGATTATTATTTTCTGTTTATTTTTTTAACCGTAGATCTCAGATCTAACGATTTGTTAGGCAAGGTACATAGTGTAACCGGGTACACCATCATTAAATTTATATTTTAAATAATAAATTGGTAAATATAACATCTATAACTATATTAATAGACTCAATTGCACAATATAGCAAATAACTATTTATATTTTGAAAAAAAAGAATAAATAGTTTAAATTTTATAATGAAATAAAAAATAAAGAAGAAATATATAGTAAGTATGCATTGCATTATATTAAATTAATCTACGTGCTTTGTTGCTTTTAACTTTTGTTGCTGCCATAGAGTACTAATTTGATCAATGATTTATCTAAAATTTTTTATATTTTATGAGATATACAAAGGAGGGATTAATATTCTAATAATTAATAGTAACAATAATTGTATGAATTATAATTAGTATTATACATATAAAACTTTGAGCATATTTAAGAATTGTAACATTAGTATTACTATTATATACCTTATCTATATATAAATAGATAGAAGTCTTAACATTTGGCTTAATTGTTATTAGTGGACTTAAATAACACTAATCTTAAACACCTTGAAGCATGGAAGGGGGTCATAGTTAGTGTTTCCATTAGTATATACATAGAAAACTGCAAAGTTGGGAGGGGCCATGGCCCCCCTCGGGCTCTACCTAGGTCCATCATTGGTTGTATACTAGTGATTCATACCACTTAACCCTAGTTTCATTTTTGAACTATGCATGAATTATATATTTATTGTTAGAAAAATGTCTTTGTAATTTAGTTACACAATTATATTATTTTAATGATGCAAATGTCTTCTTTATTTTGCAACTCATACTATGTTTTGATGATGAAAAAAATGCATCAAAGAAAAAAGTCAAATAGCATAATTAAATATTAACATAAAAATTTGATCTTTTTTGCACCATAGTTTATGTAATAAATGGACATCTAATTTACACACATTTTGATTAGCTTTTTAATGAATTAAGAATTAACTTAATTGATCATTTATATAAAAACTTATGATCCAATCATTATATGTGTCAAAGAAAAAATATATAAAATTACACTAAATATTTGACTATGATCTTATAAGATCTGGATTGAGACCTGAATAAAATGTCAATAATTTTATTTTCTTTGTATATGATTGGGTTATTTATTTGTCACCCCCTCCCCCATTAGTAAAAAAACCTATATACCCCTCCTACCAAGGGTAATTGGTTAAACTGACATACAACATATTTTCATTTAAATAATGTTTTGAATTCAATTTCTTGTATCTATAAAAAAATCTTCGTAAAGCTTCATTCAATATAGTTAAAGAAAACCTATATCCTGTAAGTAGAATTGGGTTTTAATAGCATAATAAAATATACTTATATATTACACTAACTATAATGATTGAAATAGGAGAATATAAATAAATATCAATTAATCTAAAATTAAGATTAATAAATTGGTTAAATAAATTCACTTTTGAATTACTTAATTAATAGTTATAATTAATTTAAACAAAAGAAAATAGGAAAACCAATAAAAGGAATCGAACAAGGAAAGAAGAGAATTAATTAAAAGAATGATAAGAAATTAATTGATGTTATTAATTATTGTTCTAAAACCTATTTCTTTAAATAACATGTACTAATTATAGGACCTGTACGAACACTTGTTTAAGTTCTTTCCTTCATTGATTTAGATTTAGATGTGAAGGACCCGACGAGATTGAGCACAACCGAAGTGAGTGCATAAACTTATATATATATATATATATATATATATTCTAATGGATTAGTTATTTATCTCTTTACCCTTGTAATAAATTATATGATTGGATTAGTTATTTATTTGTTGTTTTCCCCATTCGTTAAAAAACTTATATATCGCACCTACCAAGGGTAATTGGTTAAACCGAGAGGCAACATATTTTCAATTAAATAATGTTTTGAATTTAATTGTTTTACATCTATAAAACAATTTGTTAAAGTTTCATTCATTATAGTTAGACATACAATTTAAAATGAATCAAACTAGTAAAAAATAAAGTTCTCGAACATTTTGGTGATAATTGAAAAAGAATTATCCCTCCTACCTCTTTTCATGCAACAAAAGAGAAAAAAAAATGAGTTGTATATTAAGAATGATGCATGTCATTTTTAATATATTTTCATGACATATTTAGTTTATTTTTAATTAGTTTATTCATGTCATGCGCCATTTACATAGTTTTTTGATTTATTTTATGTGAGTCGGTATTTACTCAAAATGTTATGTTTTCTATAGATTTAGAGCAAAAAGGCAAAGGGAGACAACACATATCACCGACAAATTTATTTTTGCAACAAAATTTAATTCAAAGTTTTTGTTATGGCCATGATGGACAACTTTACGGTCGTGATCACAAGGAAGACAATTGAACACGAAATTGAGACGACAATGAAAGACGAAGTCACGACTGAGAGTGTAACAACCTAAAAAAAAGAAAAAAATAAAAAAAAAAAAGTGGGAGCGGTTACAGCCGTAACCTCCTACGCTTCCTCCTCTCTCTCCAATCCCTCACGTATCTAACTATCTATCTCTCTCTCCCTCTCTCTCTCTCCGTCTCTCCCTCTCTCCCTCGTTTGGATCTGCTGAAGAGAAAAAAAAGGAGACGAGCCATGGCCATGTCGTTGCTCGATGATAGAACGCCGTCGAAAAATTATATATCATTTTGAAGATCTTGACGAGGCAAAACCATTGGTGATAATTTGGGAGTCTTATGTGCAATCTATAAGAAGAATCATTTTCGATTATTCAAAAAGGTAGGTAATTCAAAATCTTAATAATGAAATTCATGATTTAAGTTTTGATCTTGTAGATATTTGATCATCTTTACTTAAATTTTTCATGTGATTCAATATTTATATTGTTAGATACATGTTATTCAACTTCATTCAGATTTATGACCTCCATTGCAAATATATTTTTAATATGTTATATTCATCTAAAAATTACAAATAATATATGCATGTGTAGCCCTCAAAGTATAGTTTTAGTATAAATTAATTTCATCTCAATCTGAGGTCTGTAAAAAACGTTATGAGCGAAATACTAACCCTAGGTCATGCTGTTTCGAGATGTAGCGAATCCAACTTGTAAAATATGTCATAAATCTAAATAATAGTTTTATGATATGAAATTTATGGAATAGTTACATGTCTGTGTGGTTGATTGTCGGAAATGATGTTATTATGATAAGTTATATTTGAGACTTATAGTGTAGCTGCAGCAAAACTATAGAGTTCCCGTTGCATGAAGACCTCCCCTCTCTGCAACAAAGAGGATTCACGTGCATCCTTCCTCTAAAGGGGCAATGTTTGACAATCCTGAACCTGGACGAACCTAAAGATAAACGCTCTTATGCAAAGTCACCCAAAGTCACAAAGTCACTAAATGTAACGACGAACATAAATAAAGAGGCAAATATTAATGATGAACTAAGTAATCATGTTGATGATGATGATGATGATGATGATGATGATGATGATTATGATTATAATTATGATGCAAGTTATGCAATGATGGTGAAAGCAAAGTAAATATGATGTAAGTTATGCAAAGTGCATATGACTTAAGTATGCAATGATGTCAAAGTAAAGTACAAAGTGATGTAATAGAAGTAAAGTAAAGTATGATATAATATCGAAAGTATGACATGATGCGTGATCTACTATTTGATCCACTTGATGTATTATGATGATATTTATGTTACTGATCTAAGAGTGATGCTATTTAATGATGATCTACCATAGTATCATCTCATTTCCTTTCAGATTGATCCCTATTCATCTATTATGATTCATCCATAATCTGATCATGAGTTATATTCTTTATGATGTCTTATATCGATATATCATGATGTTTCATTATTTAGCTTTCAATTTGTTCACCTATTGGACTTCATAGCTCACGAGAGTACATCTCTCCTGTAATTCAATTATGCAGAAAATTAATGACGGAGATGCGTGCGACATAAGATGCTCGTGATGATGTGATGCACATGGACAATAGAGTCCCTTTCCATTATGTATTTTTATATGTCATTAAGTTATATTTTTTCCATTGTAATAATTAATAAGACGAGGGACTCAAATATTGTTATACTCTCAGACTTTCGCATATATTTGTATGTATATCCATGATTTTTCTGTATTGATATTTTATCTTCCGCAATAATTGAAATCCCTTCTTTGACTAGTCAAAGTCTATCTCTAAGTCAAGATTTATGTCATGTAAATAAGCAATCGTAGCGTCTCCATAGGTGCATTCTACCATGAGGCAGAGTGTGTTTTTGAGGGCGTTACAGAGAGCGCAAGGGTGACATATGAAGGCACAACTAATCACAACAGTGAAAAACATGATTCACGAGTCATTCATAAACGTGAGCAAGGCAGCTTCGCAGTGCGAAATTCAGTTCACGAGCCGTGAAGATACCGACATTAAAATTTGGCTTGAAAAAATGATGAAATAAAATATATTTTAAATAATAAATTGGTAAATATAACATTTATAATTATATTATAATAAAAGAAATATAGTCTAATTAGAGAAACAATCATGTTTCACATTTCTACGTCATCAAATATTTAGCAAAATAAATTATAAAAATCAAGGTATCTAAAAAATTTATTTTTTTATAATATAATAATAAGATCATTGAATTTTTGATAATATGAAATATTTATTTTGTTCGTGACTATCTCGCATATCATGCAGGAAATATACTAGTTAATATTTATTTTTCATCATAAAAGATAACATTATCATAATCGTTTTATGGTATCTTAAGAAAATATTAGTCATTCTAGTTATATTTTTCTGAATCAATTTATAATTTCCATTTTGATATTTTTTTCTCAATGATCTACGATAACTTATATAAGGCACTTGCATATCATTTGCAAATAAGTGATTTTTCAAACTATTATTTTTTTTCTTTCTCCATCATGGAGTATTGTAGTGTATAAGTCGCACATTTGTTTTCCTAATATTCTTGTAATAAAATAATATTCACTTACATTTTCTCCTAACATTTCCTAATAATGAATGATCATTTACTTACTTTTTTCCTTGACATTTTTCTTCTTTTCCATCACATATAAAAAATAACCCATATGCTCTTCCTTGTTCTCTTACTTGATTAACAGCTGTCCGTTTTTTTTTAAGTTTCTTATAATAAACTCAGAGTTCAATTTGGGTGTGAGAATATGAATAATCAAATAATCATAATTCTATATGATTTAATCTGAATATACAATGGTTCAAATCATTTAAAAAATAGTGTTAACATTTTATCTTCATTATACCCTAAACATTTTCTCAGTGATAAAATGATCATTTATCTACCACTTTTATAGCATTTCTCTTAAGGCTCCATTTGATAAAAAAGTATTTTTCAGGAAAATAATTTCCTCACTTTTTTTTCTATTTAGTAATATAAGAAAAAGATTTGATAACTTGAAAATATTTTTCTATTTGTCAAGAAAATATAATTGGGAATTTTTTTACCAGTTCAGAGTTTCTCGATTACATTTTTCAAGATCAATTTCCTTTATATCTATTAAATGCGTGGAAATAAATTATTTTTTAAGAATTTATTTTTCTGATGAATTCATTTCATCAAAATAAACAGAATCTGAAATTGCCTTATATTACATTATTTTCAACTTCCAATATTTTTTTGAATCTTTTGCTCATTCTTAGTTTTATAATTCTTTTTCTTCTCTTCTACTTTCGCAAATTAACGTACTTAGGGGTTATATTTTGCCATGAAAGATGACAAATCGCATAAGTGAATGCGGAATTGTGGATATATAATTCAAAATGATAATTGCATATTTTAGAATAAAGGATTTTGCATTTGTCAACATCATATATAAAATTCCATATGGGAGAGTTTAAGTAGGTTCCTTATGATAATTTAAATTATCCAATTTAATTTAATGTTCATGAATAAATTTTAACTTTTTTAAAAAATATAAATTATGAACTATCATAAATTGTATTTGATAGTCTAAATCATACAACTTTTTATCTACAAATTTTCATAGATACAAAAAGATCGTTCAAAAGAGTTGAAACAATTCTTTGTTTATTTTAAATAGAGCATTAATTCTTTGTCGTTGTATGTCAACATTACTAATACTAGCTACTTATCATCGCCACTGAAACATATCAATTCTCCTCATTTTAAATATTGCTATGTGGAATTTTATATAGAATTTAGGCACTTCTTATAAACCTCCTCATAAAAATTCTCACCTCTCACAAAGTTACTCCAATCAAATTTATTTTTTAGAATAATTTAATTATATGAGTATTAGGAGGATAAGTCAAGAGGATTTGGAATAATTTTTCATAAAAATTTTGAACGTTTGAACAATTGTATATGGCACTAGGTGTGTGTCTATAGCAGATAATTAATATTTATTGTTCACTGGAAAAGATAACATTATATAATTGGTTTATGGTATCTTAAAAAAAGATTAGATATTCTAATTATAATTTTCTAACTGACTTCATAATTTTCCATTTTGATATATTTTCTCAATCTATGATATTGATATAAGGCACGGGCAATAATTTGCAAATAAGTTTTAAACTATTCATCTTTTTCTTTCTCTATTATAGACTATATTACTGCATATGTTGCACATTTATTTTCCTAATATTTCTTGTAGTAAAAATAATCTTCATTTACTTTTTCTCCTAACATTTTCCAATAATGAATTATCATTTACTTACTTTTTCCTTGACATTTTTTCTAAGCTCTCTTTTCTTCTTTTCATCACATATAGAATATAACGCATATGCTCCTCCTTGCTCTCTTCCTTAAAAGCTGTCCATATTTTTAAAAAAATCTTATATAAATTAAAAGTTCATTTTGGTGAGATCATACGAATAATCAAGTATTCATAACTATGATTTAATTTCGATCATTAATGCAAAAGACAATAGTGAAAACATTTAAAACACTTGGGTATAGTGTTAAGTAACATTAAATCTTCATTTTTCTATAAATTATTATTCATACCCTAAACATTTTCTCAATAATAAAATGATCATTTGTCAACCTTTCTTTTTATAACATTTCTCTTAAAATTGCCTTCGGCTACCTGATTTTCAAGTTCCAATATTTTTTGAACATTTTGCTCATTCTTAATGTTAGAATTCTTGTTTCTTTCTCTGCTATGAAAGATGTCAAATTAAGTAATTGAACGCGGAATTATGGATAATACAAAATGATAAATGCATATTTTTGAAAAAAATATATATGTTGCATTTTCCAACATCATATATAAATAAGAGATGGGAGAGTTTAAGTAGATTATTTAATGATAATTAAAATTATCATTTAATTTTACGATTCATAATCAATTTAAGATTATTTCTTAAAAAATAATTATTAAAAATTAAATTCGGACCGAACAACCTGGTTCAAATCGTCGACTGATAAAACGTTTCTGGTTTGATGAAAAAAATAGACAAATAGTTGACCAATAAAAAATCAAATAAATAAAAGTTAAACTATTGAAGCAATCAATTTCAATGAATTGGTCGGTCAATTGAAAAAAAAACTTTCAAAGTATTTGGATCATAAATAAATTTTGTGATTCTACGCCTTTGTGATCGTTACTTTATTTTTTTTTCATTTGTTAATTATAAACTGAAGTCCTCAATATATTTGCATAAATAATTTTTTTTAAAATATATGTTATTAATAGTTTTTATATCATGTAGCACGGATAAAATGCTAATTAATATAATTTCAAAGTAAATTTTAATTTGCTTTCACATTTAATTATGTTATTACAATTTTTTTATATAAATCATAAATCATATTTTAATTTAATATTATTTTATATTTAATTGATTTAACCGGTTCAACCTCAAGACTTTTCCAAATTGTTGTGCAATTCGATTTTAACAATCGCTAAAAAATTCTTCAACAACTTTTTCTCTATAAAATTTCATAGACACAAAACATCGTTAGAAAAAAGTTGAAACAATTATTTGTTTATTTAAATAGAACATTAATTTTTATCATGGCATGTGAACATCATTGGCTACTTTATCATTGCCACTGTAACGTATAAATTCTCCTCGTTTTAAACATTTTAATCAATGAGATTATGAGACAACAAAATAAATGATCTTATAAAAGAACAAAAAAATTAGTCGTCGGCCCAGGAGCCCATTGGGGGCCCACGCGTCCCCACCCACTGCCTCGTGGGTGCCGCTTCCATCGGCTCGCTCTCGTATTAATTATGACGTAAATGAGCTTCTTCGTCTTCGCTTTTTCCAAACGTTGGTATCATTTTGCGAGAACTCCATCCATTTCTTCTCCTCTCCTCTCCTCTCTCCATCCCTCATCCCGCCCGCCCCCGAGTTCCCATGGATTCGGGGGTGTCCTCCTCCGTCGATGGCCGTCGCCGTCGTCATGAGGACAACGATGTAAGAGCTTCTCGTCTTCTCCTTTCCGATCAGTGATCGTTGCTGTGTTCTAATTCCCTGTCATTGTTTTGTGATTGTTCTGCTGCTTAATGGTTTCTTCCCCTTTTCGCGACATTTTTTAGGTTTTTTTACGATACATTTGCGGTACCATGTAGGAGATGACATGTTTGGACTTTGGAGTGTGTTTATTATCTGCCAAGTTAATCAAAAGTAGGATCTTTTTTTTTGCTTTCCTTTTTGCTCTGATTACAGAAGTCAAGTGAACTCCTTTTGGGAGACTGTGATTGCAATATTTAGTTTCTTTACCAGTTTCGTTTCCCAAATGTTGCGGTAAATATGTTATCTTTTCACGGGCGTCTTGTTATCCTTTTTTCCTTTTTTTTTTCTTCCTTCTTTTGCATTGTTTTCTCAGTACTTTATTGGTCGATGCGTACAGGAAACAAACATGTGGAAGGACATTTCCCTTGCTTACAGGACTCTCGGCGTCGTGTTTGGAGGCCTCGTCACTTCGCCTCTTTACGTCTACCCTTCCATGAACCTGAATTCTCCAGCAGAAGAGGACTACTTGGGCATATACAGCATCATGTTCTGGACTCTCACCCTGATTGGGGTTGTCAAATACGTCTGCATCGCTCTAAATGCCAATGACCATGGCGAAGGTGTGTCCTTGATTTGTGTTCTATGTAATTAAAAAAACAAAAATAATTATTTCCTTCCAATTTTTGTTTCTCTTCATGCAATTCAGTAACCAGGTTATGTGGGGAATGCTAGCCAAGAGTGAAGGATTCTGAGGTGGTCATATGTTAATTGTAAAGTTTCATAAGTTTGTATTCGGAGTTTCTTAAATAAGCACAAATGTTTTTTTATAGAAGAATAAGCATAAATGTTGAATTAGGAAGGTTGTGTTTATATAGTTAATGGCACATCTTCAAAGCTAATTACGTCTACTTAGTTATGTTTCAGATTTTATGAAAGAAGTGTTGAATTCTGCCCATATAATAAAGAGAAGTCATTTTATGTTTCAGATTTTTTGAAAGAAGAATTGCTGAATTCTGCCCATATAATAAGGAGATGTCATTTTATTGTCCATGGGAGACTTTTATCGCACATGTGGATGTGGAATATCCAAAACCAAGTGTTAGAACAACTTGTTACTTGCAATTATAAATCAGAAAAGAATGTAAGGAGGATGTGTAGACTCTCATTTTCCTGATTCCGATAATCCACTTGCATATGGCGAGTTACTGGCCATCACTTGTCTATAAGATCAAGAAATATAGGACACTATATGAGAAACAATTTGTTGCACTCAATTTTTGTGTCCTAATGTCACTATACTTTCTTTGGGGAAATAATTAATGATATCTTAGTCATACCTAATGAAAATAATAATTACTGTAGTCTACAGATGACTACTACCCTTGACAATTTTACTGTCAAAGGCACTCAATTTTTCTGATGATAAATGTAATTTTTCGGAAGTGACTGAAGTTGGCATCTGAAGAAGGAAATAACTGAATCTTCCCTATTCACCAATTTTCTGTAGTTTAAGTTATTTATAAAAGAAGTTATTTTCTTTCAAACTGGTCTATCGAAAACCGAAAGTTCCAAAAGAAGTTAAATGCATATGGATTCAACATATCTTGAATTCTATAGGAGGGATGATGGAACTTTAGTCTTTGAAAGTATCGTGATTTATGATTTAGCTATATAGTGTCATGAATATACTGCCATTTCTTACATAAGAAAGTATCAACATAAACCTGTCTTTATGAATGTCAACATTTCTTACATAAGAAAGTCCGAGGTACGAAGATAGAAAAAGAACTTAAGATTTGACTGCTAAGTAGCTGCTCATTAATGTGGAAAAATTGAAAACCTCAAAAATTAAAGCTTCCATGATATATACGTGTTAAGATTACAGCGGAGGTGAATATATCTTGTTTCTTATCACATTATTACTACATTAACATTTATTGATTGTTATAATGAAAAATTTTTATGTTAATTTGGCACTATAGCAAAGCGTAATTTATGCAATTGTTTTATGAATAGCTAGAGTTTCCATCAAAGATACTATCAATAAGTGATAATCATCATTTGAAGCACGGAAGTATTACCAATATTTTTTCTATGAGAAGGTGACCAATATGAACAGGCACAATGTCATCGATCACAGTAGCAAAATGTGCGAGTGTTGTATAATACGATACTTTCCATATGTGAAACTGAAATTCTAATTTGATAATTGAATTTGAAGTATGTCAAGTACAATATCATCTACAAAGGCATTGGAATAGGTGAAGCGAGGTTACTGCATAATTCAGACTAAATTAAGAGAGTTGAAAACGAATTAAGTTTCTTGTTTTGTCAATATACCAAAACAAAATAATTAAAAATATGGAGATTTTGTATTTCAATATATATGATTGCATAAGATTGAAAGAATAAGTTCAATTTAAGCAAATTTAGGAAGTTCTTGTTTTATTGTTCATATTATCTCTGTTGTAGGTTATGATTACTTATTTAATTAACTTGTAATGTTTTATTTATTGTCATTTCATGATGGTACCTTTGTGTCTTGCCTTGTTCAGCCTAGGTGGATTCCCATAGTCAGTTATCCCTTTAATAAATTAAGTTATTGAGAAGATCGACATTTATCCCACACCTCTCCTATCTATAACTTCTCTACTGAAATCACAATTAAACGAAGAAAGAAACCGTTAGCACATGCTCTAAGTAAATTAAAGAAATAAATTTCAATGTCATGCATAATGATAATAATAGCTCTAGTCCTAAAATTAATCTTAACTATACATCTTTATCGACAGTACAGTATCATCAGCATCCTTGTTTCTTTTAGGACGCACATACCCTCCTAGATCATGTTGTCCACAATATGGAGATTTAAGAACGATTACCTAGTGGCATAATAACTTTACAATCTATTATCTTCTGAATCTGTAAGAGATGAATGTTGTGACTGAAGAAGAAATCTTTTTTTTGAAAAAGAGAAAGGATGGCTACGACACTGTGTACCTATCCAAGTTGTATTAAGCTCAAAATGTTCAATTTACATGTGCTGTATTCCCAAAAGGCACCCAAAAAGAAAAAGGAAATGTTGTGAGCAGCTGGAGTTACAAAAGAAACATCTCTACCCATCTCCCCATTCTCTCAACAAAAATAAGATGTTCTGTACAATGTCGTAGAAGAAATTATTGTATCGTCAACATGAATTAGCTATTACAGAACTGGACCCTTCTCCCTCTCAAAAAAAAAAACTGTACCTTTTTGGTTCTTATTTAGGATGCTGTTTTGTCTGACTTCTTATGGTTTTTAATCAACAGTTAATAAGTCTTATACTCATGCCAGCACTAAATTTCTTGCTTTTGGTAGTCTTTTTGTTACTAAAATATTCACGCTGAGCCCTCTCGAACAATTGCTGCTTGCTCACATTACTAGAATAAAACCAAGATGTCCGGGTTTTTCCTTTTATATTCTTTTTGAGAATTGAATCATCATATTTGTAAACTGCAAGTCTTTAAAACTTCCTTTTACTATTTTGGCAACAGTGCTTGAATAGCCATCAATTCCTGGTTTATAGAAAGAGAATAGTCTATGATTGGCTGACTTGTGGAGATATTACATTCTCACCTCAGGCAAATTCCAAGTTGGTACATGTTTTATTCATGAAATCATACTCAGAATGTTACGAATAGAAGCAAGGACATAGAAAATAGTATTTAGCTTTGTCGCAAATGTTGTTTACTGAAATTTGCTTTCTCTAGATGCTTGCCTTTACAAAGATCTATTATGTGAAAGTGGCTTGACATTGTGTCTTGCCATTTGCATTTCCTTGGCATAAACAACATTATTTTCATACTATTGATGTTCTATGAGATTGCTTAATCATCTTGATGCTTTTAAGTTTTATCCTAAGAATTGTTAGGTGATCTTTCTGGCAATTGATTTTTGTCATATAAGTACCTCAACATGGTTTCTTTCTTTCCTTCATTATGAAGAAATGCATGGTCTGATAGATGTTTGACATGATTTATTGCAGGTGGCACCTTTGCTTTGTACTCTTTACTTTGTAGGCACACAAAAATTGGGATCCTCCCATCAAGAAAGACAGATTTAGTTTCAGAATTTACACCAACTAGTCCATCTAATGATACTGAAAGACCAAGTAGGCTAGGAAGGTTTTTAGAGCGTAGCTTGACTGCAAGAAGGATATTACTTTTCATTGCCATGCTGGGGATGTGCATGCTTATTGGAGATGGAATACTAACACCTGCTATATCAGGTACATATATTACTGGATGCTTGAAAGTTGAAACACCTTGCGCCCTCTTTTTCTTAAATAGCTATGTTGATAATGCCTTGAATCTTAACCCAGTGGAAACCCATATG
>LTAE01008425.1:2857-22986 GCA_001647135.1 Pontederia paniculata | reverse complement strand
TCATGTTATGTTATGACATATGTATATGTTGCATAATAGATGCCGACCTTTACATACTCTAACCGGGGGGTTTCCACCTCCCCTGCTTCTGGATCCATGCAGGCGATGATGCATGAGGGACTTGGCGGTGGTGTGCTCATGGCGGCTTGACGTGCACATGGTCGTGTCTAGGTCTTGTAGGCCTTTTATGTCATTAGTGTCATATCTAATGAACCTTATATTATGTTATGTCTCGAGTCGAATGAGTCTAAGACTCATGTTATAGGCCTTATATTTGGCAATGGATTTATGCCCATAGATGGCAATATGTTATATGGATTTTTATATGTTTCCGCTGCTATGAGTTATTATCTTATCATGAAATTATGTTTTAAGTCTTCCGCTGTAATGTCTTTTATTGGTTATCATGTCTTTAATATGTGTTTCAAAGCCCATGTAACGCCGTCGAAAAGCCCTCGCGGGCCGGGCCTAAGGGAGTGCGTTTTGGGGGCGTTACAACTATAGTCTATTACACCTCGCTACGGTGGCCAAGCATGTGCATTGCTACGGTGGCCATGGCATGCATGGCTTCAATAGATCTTTTGCCACCAAGTTTTTTTTAAAAGGAATAAAATTCCCAATCGAAATATTAAAAATCTTTTTATTTACTTATCAGAAGTAGAAACGGAACCAAAAATTTGTAACTGAGCTGAGCAATTATTATTTATTTTATTTAATTATTAGAATAAATTGGAAATGGGATCTAGAAACTAATAGTATGTTTTTTGCATATAAGTTTAGGAGCGTGTAGCGTATGATATGAAATTATCAGTAATTTTGATTCAAAAAGATCGAAACTCGAGACAAAAGAATACATTATTTTTTTAACTAATTTTTTTAGTAATTTTCATGAACTACATGTGCTGCACTAAATTGGCGGCACACAACATGATTAGGTGGTGAAAGCGATTCAAGTTAGGTGGCTTTTTTGCGTATAAAAAAGTTATCTATAAATTCCGTATAATTTTTTTAAAACATTAAAGAAACTACCCTAAAATTATCCAAAGACGAAATATATCGACCTAGGAAATTTTCAATTTTTTTTTCCACGGCGGTGCCTACTTTGAGACACTATTAATGTTAAAATAAAATAAAAAATTAACTGTATTAAAAAATAAAAGAATTTGTAACTATGAAATCATAATTTTTGATTCAAATACACCAAAATAACATAACATCACCAATCCTAAGTTGCCATTCAACTACACTTACAGCATTGTTACTCAACAACTACACTAAAATATTAAAACTCAAATGAATAACTTTCATATTAACTAATGTTTAAGTTAATAATAATGATTAATTTTATTGAGAGCGTGACCTAAAGGTGAAAGATAAGAAATATTATTTTAAAAAATATGAGTGATATTTTTATAATTAAAATTTGATAAATATTTTTAATTTAGTTCAGGTCGGGCCCTAGTGTTTTTGGATTAGAGGTCCTACTTTAGTCGAATGGTTTTTCTTTTTCTTCTAAAAGAACACCCTAATGTTTAATCCGAGTCCAAAATAACAATTTTCTCCATTCGATTTTTTCGTGTCTAATAGGTTTTTCGGTCTTCTAAGTTTTTATTTACAACCCTAGAATGGTATTTTAAAAATAACTATTTTGTGAGCATTTGAGATAAATTATTCTATCAATTATGTAGAATTGTTATTCTTTCTAAAATGGCTTGACTTTTGAGAGAAATAAAGTTATTTTTTTTATCTTTCTTTTAAAAAAATGAGTATTCAAACATAACTCATTTTATCTTTTCCTTCATTATCTTATTTTTTTTCCTCTCAATCCAACACATCCTTAAAGTTTAATATGATCCTTAAAGTTTAATATAATCCGCTTACCTCACGTTACTATCAAAATACTTTCAAATAGAAGGGATGATTATTTTCAAAGAGAAGGGAAGAAAAGAAAAGATAACAAAAGGAAGAGTAATTTAGGGCAAGTAACTTTTAGTTAGACAGGAGAAGAAATGATGTTATGTTTATCTTCTTCTCTAAAAAATGTTATTTCATCCATTAACTTTTTCCCCTCAATTCAACACATCTATAAATCCCAAATATCTAATATTGTTAACCTTTTGGATAAAATTTTTAATTACATATTTATCTTTTTATCTTATCTAACATTACCTATGTCTAGAAAATAAAAAAAAAGGGGCTGACAATAGAAGATGAGATGAGAGGGATCCCAAATATTTTTTTATAAAAAAATAATATAAATGTAAAATACATATTTTAGAAAAATAATAAACTTAATAGTGCTACTCACCTTGAGATAGAGTGGAAGCGTTTGGAGGGGCAAACCTTGACGTCTCTTTAGTTAATTTATATTATATATATATANTATATATATATATATATATATATATATGTATATATACCTTTTTGCAATACAAGAAAAGATGAAAGAAGAAATAAAAGGCGTAAAGCATGTAGACTAGTTAATATATAAATTATGTAGACTCATTTATCATAATATTGGTATCTTTGAGTTATTTTCATTTCTCTCTCATTTTCATTTTAACCTTTTAACTAAGAATAACCACTAATATCTCTTAAATTATCTAAAATTTTCATTTTTATCTGACCACCTATTTTTTTTTTGTTAACTTTATTTTGTTTGACAAACTATATTTTTACCCATTATTATTATTTTCTATAATCAAGGAAAAAATCTAAATTACATTTTAATAATAAAATTTGGGAAAATGTGGACCATGTTTTTAAATGAATGTGGGCCATTGATGGCCCAAATTAAATTCATAAAATTTTAATTATTCATATAATTGATGATGATTTGATTGATTTAAAAAATGGGCCAATATTAAAATAGAAGTGTATAGAGCTGGCTTTTAAGTGGAAGTGGACTTTATGACTTGAACTAAGCGTTTGAAAAAAAATATAAAAAAAATTTAATATTAAAATTTGCAAAGGTAAATAAACTAGCCATTTGAAAATCTTAATTTATTTGGTGAAAAAAATAATTTGTCTCCCTTAATATGGAAATCGATAAAAAATAGGGACAATATAAATGCATAATAGTCTTTTGGTCCACAATTTTCAAGAAAATATAAAAACAATAAATAAATAAATAATCTTGCAATCGATCGAGTTTGTTCACCTCAATTTTTCTGTATAATTTACTAAACTGAATCTTTTAATTTATTTAAATGTGATCAATATGCAAAATTATCAATAATTAAATAATTCAATTGAAAAATATATAATACTAAAGGATTTATCAATTTTAATAATTGTTTTGTATTTAAATTTCAGATTATTAGGCTCATTTGTTTGTTTCGGTGAAAAAAATCGAAAAATATTTTTATCATTTTTCAGCATTAATGATTTTATAACAAATGCTTATTTCATAGCAAATAATTTGGGGAAAAAATAAATTACTTTTAAAGTCCAAGAAATTATTTTTCTCTCACAAGTATGTTTTTAAAATAAACTTTTTTTATATCTTCAGAATTTTCTTTAAATTCTCCTCTAAAATTTGACATTTTTTTAAAATTTTCATCACAACATGAAGCTGTTGATGTTGATTGAAAATTGAATCAAATTGAAGAAACATGACATGTTTATTTCATGATAAGGCCGCTGAAATCGGTGGCGTCAAGAACTTGTTGAAGCCGACCACAACCAAATATGTGACGTGATGATATATATGGATGTGTGGGACACGCATTTCATGCTCGGACAAGGAATGTCTTGTAAAATAAAATATCCATCATTATAATTTATGATATGTAAGCAAGTTTTATTTATATCATTGATCAAAAAGAAAAAAAAAACAAGATATGGTGTACTTGCATATAATTAATTCGCAAATTAAGAGATATGGAGTTAGATAATTCGTTTTTCTTTACCATGGCTCGTTTTGAAATACAAAAAGAGGAACCAAATGTTTTGTTAAATATATCCTTGCATGTTTTTGATATAATTATATATATATATATATATATATGAAGTCGAAGTAGCCACGTAATATAATATAAAATTAATTTATTTTAAAAAATGATAAAAAATTCTAAAATTTAGTTAGTATCTCTATATATAAAAAAGAAAATTATAAAATCTTTAAAAGTAATTAGTAAGAAATTATTTTTATTTTATAATTTTAAGGATTCTGCATCTATGGAGAAGGAATGTAATTTCTCATTTGCATCATCACACTCTCATCCTCATGAAAATATAAGGACTACAAAAGCGATCCTAATTAAATAAAAAAACTTTTTAAAATAATTAAATAAAAGATGAAATATGTTATTTACATCATATTAGTTATTACTCTCATCCCATTTTAGTTATGTCTTCAAAGAAGTTTTAAATACAAAATATTTTAAAACTAATTGATCAAAAATAAAGTATGCAATTTGCATAATTTAACTCTACATACATGATACTAAATAAAATATTTTAAAATTTTAATACATATATATTATATAAGAAGAGTAAATGTTGTAAAGATCAATAAATTAAATAAAATAAAATTATAAAAAATATTCTAACGAATTTTGACTCAATTAATAAATTAACAAAATTGACATAAAATTACTAAGAGAAAAAGTAATGTAAATGATTAAAATCAAAGATAATAATTATTTTAAAAATACTCTTAGATGCATGATATATTATTTTAATATCAAAATAATTATCAATTTCAATTATATATATATATATACGCGCGACGTGTAAGCCATCTAGACTCATGCCACATGACATCTCCACAAATTTTTAAAAAAATATAAATAATAATATTTAGTTATTTAAAAAATGAAAATAATAAATATAATACATATAAATATCATTAAAAGGAGAATAAATATAATACATATAAATGAAAATAAGCCAACCTAAAGCATTTTATTTTTTATTATTGCTAAAAGTATCTTTGAGTTAATACATTTTATATTTATATATATATATATATTAAAATTTATATTTATATATATAATAAAATTATTTTATAAAATGACAATGTGCGTGCGCGTATGAATATATAAGGAGAATAAATATGACAAATGGTAAATTCCTATGAAGCCACATGTTTTTAAAATTATTTTATATCCGATAAATATTATATATATTCTATTGGTAATGTAACAATATATATATATATATATATATATATATATGTATATGTTCATAAATAATAATATATATAGGGAAATACGAAATGATTTAAAATAAATACATCTAAAGAAATTTTAAACATGAAAAGTAAATTTTAAATAATATAAAATATTATCTTGTGTCTTATGCCATCTCACGCATATATATATATAACACATAATTAACAAATTTACATATATTTTCAATTAAAATTGATTATATTTGTATTTGATTTTTAATTCAAAACTCTACATAATTATGATGATTTTTTTGGAAGGAGATTGTAGTGCAACTGGCGACATCTACCCTTCCATTATTAACCAGGGGCAGGTGCAAAATTCTCAGCAAAGGCGGAACATTAAATGCATCACAACATGATTCTATAATTAATTGACTCAATAGTCAATATAATTATAAAACTTTGATAAATATATTTTTAGAAAAATGCTCCTGTTGGAATGATATTATACTTTAGTAGGGATATAAATCCGGTAAACTCCAAATTAGATCTGTAAATCGATTTATACGTAAATCAATAAAGTGAACCGAAATTGTTCTTTAATTCAGAACACTCAATATCAATAAAAATATTTAATTCATTTTATCTTATCAGTTTTTTCCGAACAAAACTTATTAACATTTAAAATTATTTATATATGATTAATTTACTATTCGAACGAAAGCGAAAAAAATAAACTTTAATCAAATTAATTGATGAATATAGGAACCTGACGCTAGTGAATTTATTAAATGATCCTTATGACCCTAAATTTTTTTGGAGTGATATTTACTATTAAATTTATATTTTTAAATTTAATAATTTAATAAATAATTACAAATGAAAAACTCGAAGGTGCGTGCCCCTTCTGGTGTTTTTTTTCTTTAAATTATTAGGTTTGTATGATGATATGATATATAATGCACTTATTATACATCACCTAGGGGCATGTGTTATTATTTAGTAAATAAGGAAATAAAGAGAAAACGTGACTCTCTTCTAATGCAACATTTAGCTGTCAAATAAAGGTAAAAAATTGATAAATTTGCAGTACAAAAATAGATTCAAACAAAATTTCTTTCTACTTTAATTTTTAGTGAGTTAAAAGAAAAAAAAGAAAATACTTTTTATCCTCCCCTTTATTATTCTACTTTCCTCTCAATTTAAACACACTAAAGCTTCTTTTTTGTATGATGGTGTTTTCTCGAATTCTTTTATCAATTCATAGTGTTTGATAACTAAAAAATAGTTGGTCAGTGATTCTCGATTGATTAGAAATGAAAGCTAAATTTTGAGAAAAAAAATTATAAAATAAAAATTTATTTTTCTCTCACAAATCATCTTGTTTTATATTTTCAAACAAACTTTTCTCTCTTCAAAACATACCCCGAACATACGAAAATATATTGCTTTCCTTGAATTCATTTTTCTAAAAAAATATTTTTTCCTAACAGTTTATTTTCATCAAAACAAACGAAAGCTCTCAGTAATTTTAGGATGTCTTTTTAAATTAAAAAAAATCTCATTAGCGGCATCCCTTAAATCTTAATATCACTCTATAACCATTCTATCCTTACGTTATATAATATTTATATATCTTAAAAAATTGATGCTAAAGATAAAGTGTAAAATAGTTAAAAAAAATGTAAGAGTGGCAACATGCACATAATAAAAAGAAATCATTTGAAAAATGTTGAATGAGTTGATAAGAAGAAAATACGTGACCCCACTGTCTTGTTGTTGATGTGTATGTGCAACTATTATTTTTGGCCGGCAATTGGAAGCAATCTATTTGGGTATTCGTTAGAAACTTTCCACGTTCAAAATAATTAATAATTAACTAATTTAACTATATTTTTTTTTGATCGAATTGATAATTTTAAAATTCGAACTTAAGGTAATTAGCTTTTGATTTTTCAATTCGAGATATAGACTGTGTCAATCCAACTTGAGTTCGGAAGCAATCTATTTAACAAGCACAATACATCATACATCACGAGGACTTTTGGGAAATTTGCATGTTGATCCATGGCCGGCCGGTGACTACCTCCTCTCCCTGGAAGTACAGGAAAAGGCTATAAAAAGTCTACCTCTTTGGTGGAAGAACAAAAAAAAATTAGTATGACCATATAATATTATCAACATGTGAAATTCCACATCAAACATTATATTATACCGCATATATGCCACGGCTAAAAATAGATGGTGATATGTACTCATCTATTAATTGTTATATCACTTTTTTATGATAATTAAATGCGAGTCAGACGAGCCAAATGTTATCAACATCACAGCATAGGAATCATCGTGCTGTATTGTAACATGAATCATCCGGCAACATGTGGAACTTGTGAATTAATGTCACTGCCTCTATTTTACTTTTTCTTCGAGTTGTCACCCAAGTATTCAGATTATTAATTAATTTGGGTCCTCCTGAAAATATTTTTACGAGTTTTGTTTTTCACTCTTCGCTCTTTGATGGTGTGAAATAGGTTGATCGTAATATTTTAGTGTTCATGGAAATAGTATATAAAATAAATTACACAAACTATCGCACATTTTTTCAGTTCAATTATTAAACTTTTTCTTTTGTAATAAAATGATCATTTTTTTTAAATGCGATCATATATCTCGGTTCGATCATTAAACTTGTCTCTTTGAGCGCGGAGATATAGAGGGACAATGACGAAGCCAAAAAAAAATCATAAGTGGATTCACATTTACATAATAAATAATTAATAAAAAAATATATCAAATAAAAAATATTAATAAATAAAATATACAAAATTAATATATATTAAATTTTAAATCAATATCTAGATTTGTGGATACAATTTGAAATCAAATAAATAAAAATAACATAGATATTCAAGTAATAGTATAGAGATTTATCAAAGTCATTAACTCATTATGCATTAGTTGATACGTAGCGTTATGTGCACTAAATAAGAGGGGGATTTTATTAAATATAGTATTACTATATAAGAAGGATTAACGATGAGACGGAAAGAAGAGAAGAAAAAATTATTTAAGTGATATTCACATAATTATCTTAATCTAAAAGTTAATGGTGGTCGGTCAAGATGATTGTGCCTGTAAAATTTTTCAAGCTCGATGATCAAGTAGCTAATTACAAAATAAAATTTAGTAATTATTTAAAAAGTAAATAAAGGTTGTAGATGATCGTTTATATAATTTATTCGTCATATATCAAATATATAAAAATAACCCAATTTTTTATAATTTATTTTTTAATAAAATTAGTTTTATTAAAATAAATGGAGCTTTAATTTGCTTCGAGCCAAGTGAAACTCTTGATAATTTTTTTAATATTGCTTAAATGAAATTCTATTGTTTACCATGGGAACCAAAACATATTATTTTTACTCGAATACCTGCCTTCAAGCCACTCTATATCTACTTAAAAACACATAAGACGGGAATAATTGTTGTTTTGACACTAATTAGGAGTGGACTTTACGGGCAACGATACTATCGATGCGAGCACCAAAAAGTCTCTAGTTATTAAATAGTGATGGGGCATGATTCAGATGTTAATTGATAGCCAAGTAATTAAGGTCGGATGAAGATTATTCAAAATTATTCAAATGATTTGACATTAATTAAATAAACAACTAATATAAGCAAGATGAAAAACATGATAGTTTATTATAAAGATTCTATGAGTGGGAAAAATATCCCAAGGAAGAGGAGGCGATTTAGGTGCCATCTATTTCTACTTGAACAATGTTTATTATGAAAGTTTTCATTAATTAAATTATTATAAATCAATTATTCTAGATATTAATAAAATAAAGAATAAGGTCTTCATTTTAATGATAATGCTTCATACACTTAGAGCAGAATCTACTCAATATATTTTTTAATCTCTAAATAAATATTCTATTTAAAATTTATATTTTCTATTTATTTTTTTTATTACAGATCTCATAAGACTCAATCTAATAATCTAAATAATTTGTATGATGTTTAAATTTAAATTATTTTTTTTTTCAATTTCTTCTGAGTTATTACAAAAAATTTAGATCTAATCTTACATGAAGCAAAACTGACCTTGACTTTATTTTCGGTGGATATGCATTCATTCATCATTGTCCGTCTGATTTATCGATAATTTTATGTTTCTAACTATTGAATATCATTTTTGTCCTTGAAGTATTAAATTTTCTTTTTAGAAAATCTCATCTCTCACATTGTGGGCGAGCTCACCCTTGTGCGAGCATGCGTAGGCCTGACGGTCTCGTCCTTATAGCTTGCATCACCAAGAGCTCACCGACGACGTGAGAGATTATGTTTTTTTTTTTTAATTTTTTTAAGGGAAAAGTATAATTTAATAATTTAAAAATTAAACATAGATTAATCAAAGAGAGACATATGAAGTAGCATATTTGACGAAGATAAATTCAAAGTCAATTCTACCGACTTTATAGTTCACGATTAAATTCAATTTTGTGCGATATTTTAAGAGATATTTAAAGAAGAATTCTTTATATTTTAAAAATATATATTATTCTTCATAAATAGACATAACTAATGATTCTAACATGATCTATGTGTGCTTTGTATCTTTTCTTTGGTGAAATGGTTCGAGCCAACACAAATTGGACCATATTGAGCCACTTCCGAAAACCTACTAGAACTGAGGTGTAGGAACTAATGAATTTTAACTACTATTCTGTCTATCATTCTCTTTTCTTTTTTTTAATATATTTTTATGACTTAATATATTATAAGCATAATAATACTATATAACTACAATATACTATATTATAATATATTAATATAATATTGTCAATATGTAAGTCTAAATATTTATAATATTATTATTTATTAATATATATATACATATATATTATAGTACATATTTTGAAAAGTCAAATTCGAAAACAAACTCAAAAAAGTTAAAAATATCGTGTTGTGCGTGCTCAACTTTCATTTGGGTGGACACAACATTAGATCGGACATCCACCTCTTCATGTATCCGTTTGAGTTTCTCGGCTCATTAAGAACGAGTAACGAAAGCAAGTTGGCCTGAGTGAAAGGATGACACCAAATTTGTGAAGCAAGTGACAATTTATTTTAAATATACATTTCAAATTTCATTGAAAAATAAAAGCGAATAAAGAAATCAATCAACTCATGATTTGAGTTGATAGGGTATTAACTTTCATTTGTGCTATGAATGTTTGAATTAAATAAAAAAAATACTCGCTCTAGAGGATAATTTTAGCTTTGAGTTAAAAACCAATTTATGAGAATCAATTTTTCTTATTCATAATTTTGAGTTTTTGAACAAAAGTGAACAGTAATAAATAATTGAATTGCTTTGTACGTGTAATTATTCACCTCATTTAACAATGCACAAAAATACTAACGAGATTAGACTGAATTAGTTAATGGTTTCTCACCATTTAAGCAGGTCTTGAGTTTGAGTCTCAATATTTCGCTGAGAATCTCATTTGCTATAACTAAACATCTGACCCGAAGTGATGTCAAATTAGTCGAGATTTTGACTATGTTTGAGAGGGCAACGTTTTGGATCGAGCGTTTGATGCAAGAGAAAAAGAAGAGCGTTCGATCCAATCGTTCCCCTTCCCAAATAGTGCCTTTAGTGGATCTGATCTTATCTAGTGTATAGTATCGCTTTTCGAATATTAAGATCACGATAAAAAAAACTATGTATAAAAATAACAAAATAAAACAAATAAGTCTCAAATTATTTTATCAATTACTTTTCCCAATTTAATATTTAATTGCTATTTTGTACCAATTTATCAATTGGTTCCTCTCCTCACTTCTCGCCGTAGCCTCTCTCTCTCCAACTCACTCTCACACTCTCTCACTCTCTCTCAGTCTTTCTCTTTCTCTCTCTTCGGTTTCTGCCACTATCTTCTCCATTTCCACTCATCATCACATATCAGAACAAAATAACCAGAACAAAAGAGAGAGAGAAAAAAGTAGACGAATTAAAAAAGATCTCACCTCGTCCTGCATTTATTTTTTTTTTTCTAGTTCTTCTCGTCCTCCCACTTAAAGCCATCTCTTTTATATAATACGCGTAGCGCAGCCGACGAATCCCTCTCCCTGCTCCTCCTCCTCCTCCTCCTCCTCGTCCCTTCTCCACCTCGTTGGTATCGCCACAGATGGCGGGCCCGGCAGCCGCGGCATCTCCGTTCGCCAGTTGGCTCGCCGCCGGGTGCATGTCCGGCTCCTGCGACCACGACCGCCGGTCGCCGGCGGCGGAGTTGCGCCCCCCTATCCGGTGCCGTCTCCTTTCTCTCAATCCCATTGTCTCTCCACTATGCGCGACGGTTCCTTGGTTAGCTGTTGATGCGTCGTTAGACATGGGAAAAATATTCGATCTTTATATGCTTGTTTGAATTATTTTTTCTTGGTTGGTAACCAAATCTATGATCCATGTACACATTATTAGATTTTATTATGTTTATTTGCTCGATCTATAACTCGTTTTCTTCGTCCATTATTCGTTTGGTAGAAAGTTTCTCTGCAATTCTTCCTACTAAGTTTGGAAGAAGCACTTTTCGTACTGGATCCCCGAATATTCCATGAGAAGTGATTGAGTCTGCTTTTGGGATACATGAGAATGCCTCTTTGCTTTTTCCTGCTGTTAAACCTGCAATATTGACCTTGTAACTTGTTACTTCTTGATGTGATTAAGGTGTAAGAAATTTGATCTTACTTCATTACAAAGTTTGCATTCTGTTTCTTTTGCTTTTTCTGGGCTGGGTTTTGTTGACTCTTTTTTTTCTACTTTGATCATGAGCTACATACTGGGACTGAATGCTGAACCACAGACCATGTAGAAATCGTCCAATACGAATAAACGAGAGTTACTTGTGCTGCACATTTTACCACATTATCAGTTGATGTATTTGATAGATAAGTTAAATTTCAGGAAAACAAGGAAATTTTGAAATTTAGGACAGTGAGGGAGCTCTTATTTTCAGGGAATAAAAGAACAATTCATTTGTTTTATCCATTATCAGAAATCTTTATCTGTGGCTTGCTGAAATTGTTAGTGTGCTGACTTGTTGATGTGTTGAGTGCAGGGAAAATAGTAGCAGTTGCCCTGGAGCCTGCGAAGCCAGTTGTGGGTGGCAACAAACATACAAAACACAGGAGGGTTGTTGTGACAGGCATGGGAGTGGTGTCACCACTAGGTCATGATCCGGATGTCTTCTATGATAATCTCCTGGAGGGTGTCAGTGGTATAAGTGAAATTGAGACGTTTGATTGCTCCAGTTTTCCAACGGTAAGATTTAGTGGTCCCTCTTTTCATCATGATATTTGAATAAATTCACCTCCAGTTATTTTCCCATTTGATAATAATTATGCCCGAATATCAGTCTTAGAGCAATACCATTGTTGCTGATGTTCCACTTTCCTATAGAGAATTGCAGGGGAAATTAAATCATTTTCAACGGATGGGTTGGTATCACCAAAATTATCAAAGCGGCTGGATAAATTCATGCTTTACTTACTTACTGCTGGAAAAAAAGCTTTGGAAAATGGAGGAATTACAGAAGAGATCATGAGTCAATTTGACAAAACAAGATGTGGTGTTCTTATTGGATCAGCTATGGGTGGGATGAAGGTGATCTTTGTTTTCCGGTTATGCATTTGAATCATGTTTATGATGTCTTAGTGAGTAATTAATGATGGCAGTGCAACTTGACTACCTAATTGCCTGGCAGTATATAAATGTACAGTGTGCAATCCCTGCTCACTTGTGCAATTTATGCAATGTTACTTAATTAATATGTGTGTAACATCCTGGATGTGACATAATTTTCATCTTTTATTTATATATTATTATTTTAGTTTATTAACTGGTTTCTTAATGGATTGGGCGAATGATCATGGATATGAGTTACATGTGGAGTTTGGGGACCTTTTTTAGATCCACATATTCCTTTTCCCCTTTTTTCCTCAAAATATATACTACAGTTTTTACTATTTTCTCACTAAGAGAAATGCCCATGGAAAAAGGAATTTCTGAATTGTAGAAACTTACACACAAAAAGAGACACACTCAAAGATTGGTTTCTTTTGTTATTTCATATAACTTTGGTACATTCTATTCCTTTTTATGTTGCTGATTTTTCTGAAATCATGTTGATTAACAATACTTACTTTTTCAGGTGTTCAATGATGCAATTGAAGCTTTACGAGTTTCATATAGGAAAATGAACCCATTCTGTGTTCCCTTTGCAACTACTAACATGGGTTCTGCAATACTCGCAATGGATCTGGTGGGTCAATTGATGTAAAAAATTAAGTATATGGAGCTTAGTTCTCAGACTTACTATCGTTATTAACTGCAATGCAATGAGATTTCTTCTTATTCGCCACAGGGTTGGATGGGGCCAAATTATTCAATTTCAACTGCATGTGCAACTAGTAACTTTTGCATTCTAAATGCAGCAAATCACATTATACGCGGTGAAGCTGTAAGTCTCCTACTTAAATTCTCTGCTTGGACATTAGTTGTCTTCTTAATCTTTTGCAGCTTATCTTAGCGCACCTCTAATATTGCAGGACGTGATGCTTTGTGGGGGTTCTGATGCTGCAATTATACCTATTGGTACTATCCGATTAAAGAAACCCTGAAAGGCTTTCTCATCTGTATGGTACCTGAACAATTCAACTTCTATTTTGCAGGCCTAGGGGGTTTTGTGGCATGCAGAGCACTTTCACAAAGAAATGATGATCCCACCAAAGCTTCACGCCCTTGGGATGCTGTATGTACATGCCATTTTTGGTTTTCATCCGTCTTTAAGCTCCAGAAAGATTATGCATTAGATCTTGGATAACAGGACACTGCCGTGGCATCTTTTGTATGCTGATCTGGTTTAAGGAGTTACATGTAATAACCACATACCATGGAAACAGTTAAGAATGATTGTGTTTTAGGATTGTCTTGGATGCAGAGGGATCAACTGTTGAAGGTTCAATTAGTTACCAATTAGACATTGTTTCTTTAATTGAGTGTCGTTATATGTTATTGTAGGATCTTACAGAATGCTGTTGGTTATGCAATAAACCTGATCTTTATCTGATTAATTAGTTTCTCTTGCTCAGGATCGTGATGGATTCGTGATGGGTGAAGGGTCTGGTGTGCTTTTGCTAGAAGAGCTGGAACATGCTAAGGTTCATTCATGTATAAAATGTCAAGTGCCCTACTTTATATATGGCTAGCAGTTTTTTTGTATTTTCTTCTCTTTTTTTATTTATCGTTTATATGTACCACTTACAGCAACGAGGAGCAGAAATATATGCTGAGTTCCTAGGCGGAAGTTTTACCTGTGACGCTTACCATATGACAGAGCCACATCCTGAAGGCAATAAGTTCTAGATAATTAACCTCACAGTATTTCAGCTGCATTTTTATGTTTATTTGTAATTATTTCCTTAACGTTCTGGCATTATTTGGAAACAGGCAAGGGCGTAATCCTTTGCATTGAAAAGGCGTTAAGGGAATCTGGAGTTGCCAAAGAAGATGTCAATTATATAAATGCTCATGCTACTTCAACACCTGCTGGTGATATTAAAGAATATCAGGCGCTTATGCATTGTTTTGGCCAGAATCCAGAGGTATGCTCTAAGCTGCTTTCCATGGCAGAAATACCATAATATGAATCTAGAATCTAATTGTGAAAGTGATGCAGCTGAGGGTGAACTCAACAAAATCCATGATTGGTCACTTATTAGGGGCTGCTGGTGCAGTGGAAGCTATTGCTGCTATACAGGTAATGATAGCCTAGATTTTCATTTGGCAGATCACTACAGTGTGACTAGATGAATATCGCCTCTCCTTGTTTCTTTGTCATCATAGATATGTAAATCAATGAAAGTATTTAGGCTAGCAAAAGCGATATTCAGATTAGCAAGAAAATCTTTCCAAAAAAGATCAACGAGAATTTTAGGTCCTCTGGGCTTGTTATCACAAGCATTTTAGGTTTTATGGTAGAGGTCTTCAATGAATAGGAATAGAAACATGCACTGTATGTTTGCACATCATTTCATGCAGCCTGTTCTGGCCGCTGGATTTAGACCTGAAAAAGTCGGGTGTCTCTCGCGGGTGGGGGTGTTCTTCCCCACCTGCTGCAAGTCCCCAGAGAGGGCGAGGATGGTATTGGGCAATGGGATAGGGACGAGGCTGGGAGATGCAATTTGAGGCTGACAACCCGGCGGATAGTGATAGGACTAGGCTGAGGTTGAAAGAGAGTTGGCGTGGAGCAGTGGCAAGTAATGTGGAGGGGGTTGGTGGGTTGCTGCCACCTTCCTCTGCTCACTCATGATCTCTAATATGTGCTCCCTAGTCTAGTTGGGGAGATCTCTCTCATTCACTAGCAAAGGATTGGAAAGCAATGAACTTTCAAATTTTATTCTGGATAACATGAATGTACAGACTTTTCACTTGGGCTGTGTGGGATGCAGTCCAGACCTGCACACACCCTTCTATTTCCCTTTATCTAATTGTAGCCCAACAGATCTTATGCAATGACAACAATTTAATGTAAAACAATCAATAAATATGATGACCCACATATATGCTGAAAGTTAAATGGCAAATAAGGCATATTAAACAGTCTCCTAGTTATCCATTTGTCAAAAGTTGTAACCTACACAAGTATTTTATTGGGAGCCAGCCTTCCCTTTTGTGTAGAAGGGAAAAGAGTGATTGGTAAGAGAGTCATGTTATTGGACTCTTTGATCCATTTGCATTAGTTTGGGAACCACATTTATATTTAACGGGTGGCAACTTGCCCGATAATAAAAGTAGCCCGAGCGAAAGAGTGAAGGTTTTAGTTGCTAAGGAGTTCTAGTTGTAGCTAGGAGTTCCGAGTTGACGAGATCACATCCAGCAATGGTTTGAATCACGCAAGTTTGCCATTATGCTAGGTTATCTTTCTACTGAGCATCCTGCATAGATAAATGAAGAAAGAAAAGCTATAGCTGCCAAATTTTTATCACAGGGGTCCTTATGAAGGAAGGACTATGTCTGTATTGGAAGATGTAAGGCTGTTTTGATGCTTTATGTAAAGATCCTTTTAAAGAACATTATGCTAGAATATTTTATTATGATGAAACCTCCACATAAGAAAAAAAGACACTGTGTTAAGCAACTTTTATGATGTGTTGTTAGATATGTTTATCTGGTAGATAAGGAGCTTAAATAGTTCATTTCATTTGCTCTGCCTTTTCTTATGAAATTTTCCTTGTAAATAGGCTATTCGAACTGGGTGGATCCATCCAAATATTAACCTTGACAATCCAGAGCAAAATGTGGTACGTTCTCATAGTCATTTTATTTGTTAATCAAGTAAATATTTGCTATGTTTTGATTCTATTATCTTCAAATCATATTCATAATTTTATAATGTTAATTTCTCAAAATAAGCATCTTTCTGATACATTGCTCTTGGCCTTTTAGAATTAAGCTAAAACTTTCTATATGATAAGAAGTTATCTCATTTCATCTCTCCTTGGTTGGGGGAGGGTGTGTGGTGGTGGCAACTCTAACTCTACAGTTGTTTCTACATTGATTTTTTTTTATAGTCCGATGTTATACAATCACGTGAAAGATCTTATACTAAACCTGAAAATGTGTTCTCAGGATGTTAATTTGCTAGTGAGCTCCAAAAAGGAAAAGCTAAATGTGAAGGTGGCTCTATCAAATTCCTTTGGCTTTGGCGGGCACAATTCATCTATACTATTTGCACCCTACCAGTAAGCATGGCTGGTACCAGTTTGATCAACCGCTAGATTGGCCTCCTACCGCACGTCACTTTCCTTTTCAATATGATTGCTGATCTTCATATTCTGAAATGAAACTGCACCAGCAATTCTTTTTTCAGTCTAGAACCAGGGGGTTCAGATAAGCACCGGATGAAGGCGTCTTTAGTTCACATTATGATGATAATGATCAGAGCTGGTGCTTTTTTTCCTTGTTTTTATTTAGCAACTACAAGAAGAATCTACATTTGGAAGGCTTAGGATTAATATGAAATGTATTAGTCCTTCAAAGATTTGTAACAAAAGGGGTTGAGTTTGCTTTCCCCATTTGCCCTCTCTTTACTTTTCCTTCTGCTGCTAGCACAAGAATCATCCAGGAGGATGTGGACCTGCAACCTCATTGCATTACAGAACTAAGTAGAGGTGTCATTAATTGTAGGTGATGTTCAAGAATCAAGACATTTTTATTAATCATGCTTGTTGTATGAGTAACATTACATGAATGCCTACCATTAAATTGCTGAATGTACTTAATTCGCCAGTTAGAAAAATGCCTGTAATTTGCGGAATTCATAATAATTTCTTAGCCCATCCTGGGCTTCAATGTTTGAAGCGGTTATTTCGTGTTTGTCAGTTTTACCTCCTGTGCATTCCAAATGTTAAATAGAGTCAATAATCTATCTGCCCATGAATACTTGTATTTTGGCTTCTAGATTTCTTGATCAAGAGTTTCAATGATGATTGTTTATACCCCGTAATTTCTTTGTTTATGCTTACTTGTCATGGATCTTCACTTGTTATAAGAAAAAGGAAACTATATATTTCTTTTATAAGAAAAAAAAACGTTATACGAAAAGATAAGAAACGTATAAAAGAATAATTATTTAGCAGATCAAAACATAATTTCTGATTACATTTAGGGTGCCCTTAATGCCACTCCTACATTCTTAATGCCACTTCTTTTTGCCAATTTTACATTTATTGATTCTATGCTATTAAACAACTTTATTAACTTTTCATAAAGTTAGCACATTCCCAAGAGAGTTAATAATATTATAGATCCTTTAATATAATCAGATTTTTTATTACTATTTATTTACTTCACTATAATTAATTATTATATATATATATATTTATTTATTTATATAATTTCTTAGCAATATATCATAATATTTTTTCTATTAATACTACACATTTTTTATGAAAAATATATCATTTTATTACTTTTTATTTATTTTTATTACACCTAAGTTTATAATATATTATTTATATGAGTGATATTTAATGTGATTTAGATAATTTTTTATATTATGATTTAGAAAATATATAAATAATATAATATAATAATAAATATTGAGTTGTAATGAAGTAAGTAAATAATAATAATTTTTTGATAAAAAAATCTGGTTAGTATTAAAAGAGATAAAATATTAATCTATATGATTAATTTTATTGAGAATTGTTAACTTTTAAGAAAGATTAGTTAAGTTATTTATTAGTATAATAAAGAAGGGTAAAAATGGATAAAGAGGAGTGGCATTAAGCTTTTAGGAGTGGCAATAAGGGCACCCTATTTATTGGAGTATAATTAATCACTACAACATTTTCATAACATGCATCTCCTATCAAGAAGACAATGAAAACAAGAACGAGTGGGTCATCACTTATGTGCAGCAAAACAAACAAGAGCTGCATGCCTTATTGACACTTGGCAAAATAGTTGAGAGAGCAAAAATAAAGAATCTTGTTGTCTTAATTTAACTTTTCCAGTTAATTAAGGCACGTACTTTTATACTTTAATTTCAAGCAATTAATTTTTTTTCAATATAGTTTCTTCTTTAATTAGTTGTTCTTATCATCGTCATAATCTTGTATGTAGTCCTGATTGTTGTAAGGGCTGAAGGCCTCAGCAAGCCAGCTGAGTTTTCTCCATGGCTTCCACCCCATCTCCTGGCACATGTGGTCGCTGTGACTGATACTGTAGGTGGAGATGCAATGACGCCTGTAGAACCTCGTGGTCCTCTTCATCACCTCGACCTCCTCCTCGATTTGCCCAAACATCTCCTCCACGCTTGGTAGCTCGAACTTACCCTTGAGCAGGCTGCCTAACCATCTGCATCGCAGCTCCGACGTGTGCAAGTTCGACACGCTCTCGATGTACCCCACGAACGCCATGTTAGGGATCAATGGATGGATCGTGCCCCTGCATGAATGCATTACACGTTACAGATCATTTATCTTCATGAGTTTATGCAATTTGTCAAGCTTTCTTTACCTGTACAGTGGCATGACACCAGATGAATTCACTATCAGACCACGGTAGGGCTCTGGCAGCACTGATCTCAGCTTCTTCTTGCCATCGAATCCTGTTGCTAGGAACACCACATCAGCTTCCAACTTGGTGTTGTCATCCAAGACAATGCCTCCTTCACAAAAGCTCCATTTGGATGATCGTTTGAACAAAATCCGACCTTCATCGGCCTCAGCAAAGAAATTCTTCGGCAAAATGGCCATCTGACATGATGCATAATCCTCCACAAAAGGATGATCTGGTTTCAATCCATATTTATCCAGAGGAAGCTTCCATGCGAGATAAGACTCAATGAACTTTGAGACACCTCTCCTCTGCAGGACATAATTCTAAGTTGTAAACATTACACACACATATATATATTATAAGAATTTAATGAAGATGTTACCTATAATATCATACTATTTATAGTATCTCAGTTGTAGGATATTAGATATACAGTATATCTAATAACCTACAACAAACTTAATATTTTTTATATTGAAAATATTATTGTGTATGATATAGCAGGAGAAAGATAATTACCATTGGAGAAGAGATGTGGCACAAGAGAGATCTTAGCCATCCTTGATTTGGCCTTTCATAAATAAATTGAGAGAATCTGCTGGAAAAGAAGAGAAAGAAAGGCAGACCCCATATGGAGTACGAAGGAACTGTCCAATGCAAAGTCCTCACCACCATTGTGCAAGGCTGGCCATCATGTCCTTGAGAAACAATAAAAAGTAAAGAGTTAATGTTTTAACCTCAAGCCATAGCTATATACAGATTATAATCTTAACATTATCGTTTATCCAAGGTAAAATATTGTCAATAATTGAAGTAAAAGGTATATATTATATATATATATATATATATATATATATATATATATATATATATAAT
>LTAE01008424.1:3589-20603 GCA_001647135.1 Pontederia paniculata | reverse complement strand
TTATTATTATTATTATTATTATTATTATTATTATTATTATTATTATTATCGAAGAAGACATACGAGATTTATGAGTTTATTTTTAATTAAATCTATTTGATTTAGTTTAAAATTAATATTACATTAAAATTAAACTACTTTGTAGTTTTTGAAAACTATAAATATTTGATTCTTACTTTTAAAATAATATAATTACTATCAAATATTATAAAAAAAGAAAATAAAAAGATCGGATAATCAAATTTAACCTGATCCAACCCAAATAATATAAGTAATATCAAATATTATAAAAAATAAAATAAGATGGGATAATCAAATTATTTAATCACATCCAACCCATGATTAGATCAAGAATTTCATTGATATTAATTTGATCCGATAATAATTGATGGTTATATCGATCATAAAGGCTTTATAAAAGGATATAATTGTCGTTGACATTTTCACTTGAATATCACCCTAAATTTCCGATGTCATGATTAGCGAGAAAATATGATAAAAGCAATAGTAATCATTAATCTCATAATATATTTATTACTCATCTAATCTAAGGTATATCAAGCTGCACATCAACCCATATGCAATCGAAGTTTAATATATATTATTAGTTGTATTAGCATATATAGTAAGTAGAATAGGTTCGTGAGTGTTTCATATTCATATGATTCATGCATTCGATCGATAAATGGAATACTTAACGAAATACATACTCATGTGATCATTGGCTCATCAAAATACTTACGATTGGAAAATAAAGCATTAGAACAATACATGTGCAGCATGTTATCCACGATGAGTCTTTCATTAGACCAAATGAGGTTAGGGGAGCATGATACATCTTTAGATTTTCTAATGTAAGTTTTATTTGTGTAGGAGCTCAAGGTAAAATCTTCAATTCGACCTTGGCAACTAAAACATGGGGCATGAAGTAGGGCATTCTTAAGTCCAAGCAATTGGGAGTTCGCAATCTACAAAAATAATCTGACTCTCTAAATTTAGTTCAAATCATTAACAAGCAAGCTACATATCCATGGAGTTTACGAAGCATATTACAAAACATATGGAACATCATCCCATTTTTTGATAATTTACATGTAATCATATATACCGGAATGCTAATAGAGCAGTCAATTTTTTTGCCTCAATAAGTAGATCACCGCTAGTCATTTTTTTTGTAAGAAGGCCCCTCTTTGGCCATTCTTCATATTTTGTTATGACAGTATAAATCTTATTGCCTAATCAATCAGCCTTTAAAAAAAATGTTATCCACGATGAATATTGATGCAATTAGTATATCATAAGTACATGATACATAGAAAGTCCTACATTATCATGTTTATAATACTAACTATACATGTTTATGTACTAATTTCTAGAGTTATTTCTTCTTTTCGTTTCTAATCATGAAATATAAGCTTACAATTGTAGGTTTAAATTTGGCCAAATTTATGTTAACTTAATAATTCATTCATATGAAAATATTATTTCCTCCCACGAACATCTGTTAATATAATAAAAATATTAGAAAATAATATCTTCTACGCCCTTAAAGGGGTTTAAATTCTAAAGAAGTATTATAAATATCCATTTTCTTTTTTTTTTGAAAGAAGTGCTTAGTTAAATTAAGTAGGAGCTAATACCTTCTGATACAAATTCCTACGGAGTCCTGGGGGGGTACTCCGTCCCAAAAAATCTCAGCTGAGGATAATCTGTCAAGTTTTGCTAAGAGGTCCGGAGCATCATTTATGCTGCGATGTACATATTTTATCTCATACATTTCAAACTGGTTACGGGTGTGCCAACAGTCTAACAATATGTTCTTGATACTCCATGGCGTTGGAGTTTCCCGTTTGAGAACACGGACTAGAATGTTGCAATCACTGTGAATCAAGACTTTTGTGATTTGTCTCTGTGCGCATCTTTGAATCCCGCATAAGAGAGCCCACGCTTCTGCTTCAAATGCTGATGAGAATGATCGTTGTAATGCACCTGCAAAAAGAAAAGAGCTGGTATGAGTTCGTGCAATGTAGCCTGCACCCCATGCCTCCTTGGATCTGAATGATCCATCTGTGACAAGTGGGACCCAGAAGGGAGGAGGGGGATCCCACTGAACCCTATTTGAGTTCGTTGTGGGGGGTCACTCAGGACGGTGGATACGAGTATATTCATTTGAGTTCACCAAGGCTTGCTCTAAGACAGACAACATACTGGCCGGCTATGATCTAAAATGCAGATTATTCCTGGCATTCCATAATCCCCACATTCAATAGAGTATTAAAGAGTGTAAAGTATCCCTGGAAGGGGCATCTAAATCACATCCCTCATGTATCCAGTCACCAGCCTTCCAGGAAGTTAAGAATTGGAAATCTAGATTTAGTCTCTGCTGAACCAAAGACCAAAGTTGATGAGCAATATGACAGTCAAGGAATAGATGAATTGACGATTCCATAGCAAGTCCACACAGAGTACATGTAATATTGATAGATGGATCAAAAATTGCAATGCGATCTTTGGTTGGTAAGCGACCATGCATAAGCTTCCAAATGAAAATATTTATCTTAGGGGGAATAAGAATTTTGCTTAATAAGCTCCAGCCGTACCATATATTATCTATATAGAGCATGTCGACATACCCAGAAATCTATATGCAGATTTTGCATGTGCAATACCATGGTTATCAGGAAACCAGATCCACCTATCATCACGGGGACATACAGAAAGATAAATGGTCAAGATATGAGCAATTAGAGCATCACCAAAATATTGTTGCAGCAATTGTAAGTTCCACTGTTGATTAAAGATCAGAGTAGAGACTGGAGAATCCAAGAGATTTACATTTACATAAGTAGGCATTAAATTAATAGGTAAACAAAAAATCCATGGGTTAGAAAGAATCTTAGCATTTTTGCCATTTCCAATCAATATCTGCATACCCTGTCTTATTTCTTTAAGAGCATTCAGGATTAGCCGCGAGCACCATGAAGTTTTTTTTTCCAAATGGGTGCAGGACCAAGGGTGGGATACACCATACTTTTGTGTAACCAGATTTACGCATAGGTCCTGTGACCCATTTGCACTGAGAAAATTCTTTTAGCTGTAATGAAGGTTCTAATCTGATATATATTCCTGACTCCTAGCCCACCCAGGGACCTATGTAGTTGAACAATGTTCCAATTTATTAAATGAGATCCTGTCCTTGTACCATCTGCAGACCATAGAAATTTCCTAGATTGTCTTTCTATTGTTTCAATGACACCATTTGAAATATGTATTGAAACCAAAGCATAGTTTGGGATTGTGTTCAGAACTGATTTTATCAAGGTAACCTTACATGCCTGATTGAGTGTTTTTGCTTTCCATCCTGCCAGTTTTGAGTCTATCTTATCATTTATGAATGATTGTTCTTTGCAGCTAAGAAACTTGTATGAGATGGATACACCTCAATATTTAAAAGGATAAGCTCCTTCAGTCCTTCATTCATACCTAAGGTGTTCCTAATTTTGGCTTTCTTGTGTGCATTCATTTTAGGAGGAAATAAAATGCCAGATTTCTGTAAGTTTATTTTCTAATTTGTGAGCATACCACATAACCTGAAAATTTCCTTCAACCTCTAATATTTTTTTATTGTTGCGGCAATGAAAATTAATATATCATCAGCATATAGTAAGTGACTCATTGAGAATTCTCTTAACCTGAAAGGTTTTATGTGACCTGCATTCACTTCTTGATTCATCAAGGTGGAAAAAGTTTGTGACACTATGATAAATAAGTATGGTGAAAAGAGGGTCTCCTTGTCTAATTCCCCTATGACTTGCAAAGCTAGAGAAAGCACCATTTATATAGCAATTATAAGAAGGGGATGAAATACATGTTGTGATCCAGTGTATAAATTTGGTAGGAAAGTTCATAAGTGTGAGTGCATTGATAACTGCAGCCCATGAAACACGATCAAAAAGCCTTTTCCATATCTACTTTAACCATGAGGTATTTTTGTTTACCAAACTTCATTGAGTGAACAATCTCTTGGGCTATTAAAATATTATCTTATATAGATCTATTTGCAACGAAAGCAAATTGGCATTTATCAATGAGGTTGGTTAGTGTGGGTCTTAGTCTGTTTGCTAATATCTTTGCTAGTAATATGTACAGAACATTACATAGTGCAATAGGTCTATAATATGCAACTGTCCTTGGATTTTGCTTCTTAGGAATGAAAGTTAGTGAGGTGGATCCCCAATTTTGAGGCATGATCCTAGTATAAAAAAATTCAATTATAACTTGTGAGACTCTAGGGCCTACTACATCCCAATATCTTTTGTAGAATTCTGTGGTAAAACCATCAGGACCAGGAGCTTTTCCAGGTGCATGTCCCATAAAGTATCCTTAATTTCCTGTAATGTTATTGGTGTTGTAAGTTGACTGTGCCATGAGCTTTAGAGACATGGTAGGACTGGCCAGTAATATGAATTAATAGGTTGCTGAGATTTAGGCTCCCATAGTGTTTTATAGTGGTTTACAAATGTTTGTCTAATAGAGTGGTCCTCAGTGAGTATCATTCCTGAAGGTTCTTCAATAGATTCTATATGGTTTCTTTTCTGCCTTATCATAGTACTTAAGTGATAGAAGGTGGTATTCATGTCACCATTTTTTAACCAATTTATCCTTGATTTACTCCATCATTTAATGTTGATTTGTCTAAGTAATGTTGCATGTTGATTATATAATGCTCTTAGTTTTGTTAGCTCAATTGTGGTCATGTCTTGTTGATTTTCCTTAAGTTCTAGTTGATTGATCTCATGTTTGACCTGTGTGGCTCTATTTTCTAATTTCCCAAGGCTCCTATGGTTCCAATATTTGGTTTTATCTTTTATAGCTTTTAGTGCTTGTTGCAACTGATTATCTAGAGGTCCATATGAGAGTTTATTCCATTCTTCTGATACAATATTCCTTAGTTCCTGATACTCAAACCAGAAATGTTCATATTTAAAAGGTCTCGGTTTAAGTTTTGTTTGATTTGTATCTAATATGAGAGGAGCATGGTCTGATGCACATCTAGCTAAGGTCTTAACAGTGAGATTGAGGTATTTAATGAACCAGTGGGAGTTGAGCAAGGTTCTATCTAGCCTGCATAGTATTCGGGAGAGACCTACTCTATTATTACACCATGTGAAATGAGTACCAGAAGGTTGAACATCTAATAGTCCTTGAGACATAACTAACTTTTTTAAACTTCTTGAAGATTTATTTGGTTTAAAGTTTTGGCCACCCCGTTTGTCTTCCTGTTGAATAACGCAGTCTAAGTCCCCAATAAGTGCCCAAGGGATGTCATCAAATTGTATTGAACTAAGGCTCTGCCAGAGTTGGTTTCTTAATTTTAATTGGGTGCTAGCATAAATACAAGATAGAACGAAAGAGAATTTTTCGTATGTTACTACCGCATGTAGAACTTGAGGGGATGAGTTCATAAGTGATAACTGAAAGGAATCAGAGTTCCAGGCTAGGAGGATACCTCCTGTTGCTCCTGTCCCTACATGATATATACCTTTCCATCGTCGTCCTAACCTTTTTATTACCTTCAGTGTTCGATTCTCATCGGTGTGCGTCTCTAGTAGTATTAAAAGATCTGAGGAATGTGCTTTTAGCAAATCCTACAGGCGATCCCAAACTTTGCTCTGGTATGCGCCCCTACAGTTCCGTGCGATAATCTTCATGTGGAGACCTCCTCATTTGTCGCCCTGGTTTCTTCATGGCGACTAGATAGGCTCTCCTGCACATCATATAGAATATTAGCTGAAATTAGAGAAGGAGTAGAGTCTTTACCTTTTCCTTGTCGTCCTTTCCCAGCTTTTGGTCTAGATCTGAGAGTAGGTGGTGGGGGCGAGAATCTCTTTCTTTCTTTGCGGATTCTCTTTATCTCCTTAGACTTGTCCACTAGGAGGTCCTCATCTATTTGCTCCTCCTCCGATTCAGCTTCTGAGTCTGTAGGAGGAGCTCTCTGTCGGCTGAACCGATCCTGTACAAGGTTTACCATATCTGGGTGCTCCATGGGCGTATCCTGTGCGCCCCCGAACAGATCTAGCTTAGGAAGATGAGGACCCTGTCCTTTTGAGCCAGAGCCAGAATCACTCCGAGACTGAAGAGGCGACATGGTCTTTTCTAGGTTAACATCATGTGTTAATGAGGTATTTTGAGGGAAAAAGTTAGGGTCACTTTGGCTTCCCGGAAGGGGAGATGAGTTTTGTGAAGGGTAAGATAAGGGTGTTGAGTTGATGCTGCCACGCGTAAGATCCTTTTGATCAGATGGCGTATTCTGATTGCCTTGATCCTCAGTTTCCCGAGGAAACTCACGTGCTAGATCATGTGAATATGGAGTGGGTGTGTTAGGGGAGTGGATATCCGAGTGCCCAGTTTTTCGAGATGAGTCACGTGCCCGCTCTTGACTTTATAGTTTTGTGTTGCTTCCACGTGGAGGTGTTCCTTCGTCATCTGGCGGACAAGCATCGAGGTTCTGGGTTGCTTTGGTATTCTCAGCTGGGATCATAGCCGTTTGATACATCACAAATGCTCCAGGTTGCACGGCACTGTAACGGGTATCTTCTACCTGTGGAGGATCAACCATAGGTTCAGAGATAGCTTCAATTGGATGGTCAGGATTATACCTTGCTAGGGCATCGAAGGAATTTCATATGCCAGGTTTCCCCGCCGCCGTTGCAACACCAGGTCTCACCGTGGGTCGACGTTGTGGAACAAACGATCTCCAGCGATTTTGGAAGGATCGGATCCATGTTCCATACAGCAATGGTTCAACATTACTTCTGGGCAACAATGTATCTATCTTACGTTTCGGGCATGAAGAAATGATATGCCCTATACAACCACAACCAAAACATAAAAGAGGTAAATTTTCATATCAAACCCTTTGGAAGAAACGATTTCCATCCGGGGTACGAATCCATAATCCTTGTTTAATCGGCTTCGATAAATCCATATTGACGCACACTCTAGCGAATCTACAACGCTCCCCTTTCAGTGTATAGTCGTCCATTTTGATAGGATCTCCAAAAACTTTTGCAATACGCAGGACATATTCTTTGTTTCCAAGCTCGAACGATAACCCAGGGATTTGAATCCATACTGGTGTCGACGTGAGTTGTTCCTCCGTGGGCCGAAAGAAAGGTTTCGGTTTTGAGATGTTGATGGTTGTGCCTTGAAAGGTCCATGGTCCATCTGTAAGCACATGGAGAAGATCTTGGTCATTTTCGAACGAGAACAGTAGATAGGAATTACTTAGCTCGATGATTCGCATAGGAGCTTTTAGATTCCAGATGGCCGGTAGTTCCCGGAGGAGCAGCTCCGTAGGTAGGGTGGCTCCAAAGCTGCGACCCATAAGACAACGCCGGAGTGCTTCAGTTCGATCCGTCGTCTCTTCCTGAGAAATGATGATTTCATCTTGAGTCGCTTCTTGTATCTTCTTTAGCTGCAAAGGAGGAATGTAGAGCACATAGTATTTTGTAGATCTGACGATGTTGGACCAAGAGGGTTTTGACTGCGTGGTGGTTGGTGTAGGTAAGATGGGGGTTTTTGAGATTGTATGGGAAGGAACATGGTTAGGGATCAAAGAGATGTGCATGGAAGAGGTGGCGGAGGAGGATGAGAGAAGAGGGGGAGGGTCTTGAGGTTTCGCCATCGTTAATGTGTATCCATTTTCTTAAAGAAAGGATTAATTATCTATTGCTGAAACAACCTAAAAGGTCTAGGTTTAATACAGTTTGGAGGCCCGGAGGGGGATGATCCTCACAAAAAAGATCGTTGGTCGATAGTCGACCAAAATTTGATAAATAATATGTTGCTCTATTAGCTTCGCGGAATACATGTTGGAGGTAAAAAAAATTGAAAAGATTCCATGGTGTCCCAAATATCATGCATGAGTCCCCCGAATCTGCCACGGGCATTTTGCTTTTCGCTGGATTATCTACTTCAGTGTAGTGGAATCAGTCTTACAACACACTTGGCTAAGTTGTAATTCGTGACATTTAGTAAGTCCAGCCCTAAAGCCTCAAGCCTCGGCCTCCAAAGTTGTGCGATAGAATCTTCTAACGGTATCTGCACAAACCAGAGCAGAATCAACATATCTAATAACGAAGCCTACTCCCGCCAACTCCTGCGGCAGAGTGAACAATCCATCTATGTTCAGTTTGAACACAAAAGGAGGTAGGGGCTCCCAGCGTACCCAAATCGGGTTGTGGAGGGATGGTCCCTCAGATATGTGGATCTTTGTGTATTCCAAATAGTTAGCCAAAGTCCTCTTCCAGGTCACAAAAATGGTTGTCTGATTGGATCCAAAAAGGAGTCGTTTCTCAATTTCCAAATATCTCATAGACAAAAAGCAAACAAAATTAAAATTTTGATTTTGGAGGAATGATCCAAATTTGAAACTTCATGAACCCAATCTCCATTTGTCCACGATTGAATGTAAGCAAATTGATATCCAATGTTCAGGGAAAAAAGATTTCACAATCGGAAACTAATTGGGCAAGAAAAGAACATATGAATTTGATTCATTTGTCATTCCACATAAGGTACAACCTAAGTTTATGGATGAATCAAACCTAAGTAACATGTCTTTGTTGATAATTTACAATGAGCCCGTTTCTAAAAAATAGAAATTTTATGTGATAAAGAAGGATATCATATGATTTTTCAACCAAGCAATCCAAATGGTTGTGCCGGTTGGGCCTACTTATGAAATTAAAGAGTGATTTAGCAGTAGCATCCCCACGGCTGTTCATTTCCCATATTCATATGTCATCATAGGATTTGGCAGGAACAAAAATTGAAGTGATTACAGGACCAAAATGAAAATCTAACAGTGGATAAGTCCAGCAATTATAAGTATCCAGTTCTGCTAGGCAGCTGCACTTCATTCTCCTTCTCATCTTGCCGTAATATCCATATTATGTGATTACCATAAGATTTTGGTTGGTTTTGTTGTGACTTGTTTGATTCTACAGACATTATTTTTGTGACGAAGCTGGACATAGAAATAGCACCAGTCACAAGCTGCTCATATGCCATATGTTTCCAGTGGTAACTCTGATGACTGCGTGGACTCTGATACAGCCACTTGATTCATTTATGGCATTTTGTGAGCCTTGGAGCATGCTGTTGAACTGAGATGTCTACTCCGTTCCTTACACATAAAAAATAGGCAAGTTGTAAAGAAGAAAATGAAAACCTGTCATATAATGCCATGTTATTATTATTATATCACAAAACTTTATGTATCATAAGCTATTTGAGCAAAAATAAGAAAAAGCTTGGACATAATGAATAAAGAAGAAGGAAAAATGATCCTACCATTTTTATGTGATATGAAGTGTATGATCTAAAGAATGTAATAATACTGTTTTTTCAACTAACTTTTCATGCTAATTATTGCTTGAACAAACATTAAAAAACGTAATGTGTTACATGAAAAAGAAAATGCACTGTGTTGGATACAATCTTAACAAAATCCAATGTGTTGGATACCATCTTAACAAAATCCAATGTGTTGGATTCTACAGAAGATAGAAATGTAATGTGTTGGATGCAGTCTTCAAAAAATTGCCAAGTTTGCAATTACAAATGCATTGTATACAGAAGAAAGTTTTTTTTTCCCTTGCCGATTGGAAACCAGCTCAGGAGGACGCTAACGTTGCTGCAGCTACTCGTTGCCGGCAACGGACGAGGTGGTGGACGGCGAGCTCTTCGGCCAGACGCTGATTTTTTCCTTCTGGACTTTGATGAAGACGGCGCCGACGGCTGCGACGGTGTAGATCTGGATGAAGATGGTGGGCGCGGCGTGGTAGCGGAGCAGGCCCTTGCCGGAGCCCAGCTCAACCAGCAGCAGCGCCACCAGCCCCAGCCCGGCGAGGCTCCCGTTGAGCCGCTCACTGTAGGGAGTGAACCCGAACTCCACCGGCACCCCTCCAACTCCCACCGGCTCCCGGAGCGGCACTGGCGGCAGCATCACGCTTCCCTTCTTCTTCCCCCCACCGCTGCCACCGGCGGTCCCTCCACCGCCTGATTTCTTTGCCCTGCGCTGCTCGGCCTTCTTGCCAACGCCGCTGCGGTACTTGAGGCGGACCTGGGCGATCTTCTTCTCGAAGTCCGAGTCCGCAGGCTCGGTGTCGTCTGCGTCGGCAGCGGCGGGGGGATCTTCCGGAGGGCTGGGGTCGTCGCCGGAGGCGGCGCGGGGGAAGGAGAGGCGGAGGGGTCGTCTGCAGAGGCGGACGGCGGGCGGAGGGTGGAGAGGGGAGGGGAGGAAGGAAGGGTTAATGGCGATTCGGAGAGGCTTGGCCGCCATTTGCACGGCCNCGGCAGCGGCGGGGGGATCTTCCGGAGGGCTGGGGTCGTCGCCGGAGGCGGCGCGGGGGAAGGAGAGGCGGAGGGGTCGTCTGCAGAGGCGGACGGCGGGCGGAGGGTGGAGAGGGGAGGGGAGGAAGGAAGGGTTAATGGCGATTCGGAGAGGCTTGGCCGCCATTTGCACGGCCATACGCGATGCCTGTTCTGTCGCTGCTCAGTGGTGGACTGCCGCTGCTCCGCTTGTTGGTGTGCGTTGCTCGCTCCCTCGCATTTTGGTTGGTGCTTTCTTCTTCATTCTTCTTCCCTTGGGACTTTGTGGATAAGATCACATAAAATAATATAATAAAAAAACAGAAAATGTATTAAGGAAATAAAAGAATTATGTGCAAGATATCATACAATAATAATATTTTTTTATAATTATTAGTTAATTCTGATTAATTAATTAAATTATCCAATATATTTTGATTGATAAATTAATTGGTCGCTAATATAATCGAATTCGAATAGGATAATTTGATTAACCTACACGATCCGTTCTGACGAGTTAGGATGGATATTGAGGGTTATGAGTTGACAAGGATTATTATAATCCAAATTTAATTATTTTATTTTTTAATGATATAAAGGTTATATAAGGTTATATTAACTTTTAAAATCATCATATTTTTATTTTATCAATTTGATAAAATTGAATGGGTTAAACTTTTTATTTCAAACTTATCTTTAATCTCATCTATTATTTTAAATTATGTTTCTCATTCTTTTTAATGCACACAAACAATGATCATAGAGTTATACGTAGTATGTAAAATATTGATTATCTAGTTTGTAATTTATCAATATATAAACATCATTTCTCAAATTTGAAAAGATAAGAAAACTTTTTTCTAATAAAATTATCCTTTTCTATTCATCTCTTAATTTTTTATCCAAATAAAATATTAATTATTTTATATCATCCATTATCATTTTTTTATTTAAATATAAGTTAAAATAATATTCCTTAACCCATAACTTTTTCAAACCTTTTTAATTATTTTCAATTTATTTATCATCATTCTTTTATCATTAAACATCCAAACAAACTAACAAAGCATTAAGCTATGTTTGGAGAGGCGTACGCCTCCTCCTAAACAAAGTCTTAGATGGAGGGGTGATGAAGATGGGATGGGTTTCTTAGATGTATGCATAGAGTATTTTTTAAAAGATAAAGAGTTTGAACCCCTCCAAACTTTTTAAAATTAATTCCAAAAATTTAATAAAATTAGAAGGGGAATACGTTAAATTGTTATTGATAATTTATTTTTTATTTTGATAGAACGAAATCATCTTTTTAAAAAATAATTCTTCTTATTATATTTCTTCTTTATACCTAAACATAAAATTCATAACATCTCTCACAATTTTCCTTCTCATTTTTCTTTCTTCTTCCCCTTCCTACCCCTCCCCCTTATTTATCCAAACAAAGCCTTAAGAGTTAGGACTAAATGAAGGGGTGGGATAAGGAAGTGAAGTGGGTGATGATGAAGAAGTTAGTGTGGTGAGTTATTAATAAGTCTATATTTGACTAAGAATCAAGGAAGATGAGTTAAATTAAATTATATATAGTTTGGATAAAAAAATTTAAATCATGAATTTCAAAAGATTAATTAATTTAAAAGTCTATTTATCCTTATATTTAATTTGATATAAAAGTTCATATCTAAGATTATAAAATAAAAATAAAGTTAAAATGGTACAAAAATTTATAATCATAAAAAATTATCAAAATGATGGGTTGAATTTTAAATTATTTGATAGACTTCAAATCACTATCTCACCATATTTTGTTTTTCAAAAATTATATATAAATATAGTGTGTGTTATAATCTCACACCACCCTAGTTTAACCTAACGCATCCCATCAAAATTTTTATTCCAAATATACCCTTGTACTTACGGAAAAGAATTCGATCAAATTATTTAGGGTTTACTTTAGAGGCGTAATGCATGTCATCAAATCATTTTTTAAAAATCATATAATCTTACGGTAAAAATAAACTATTTTTTGTACTTTTACTGCAGAAAATGACTTGTTCTCTAGTTTAACCATCAAGTACTTGTTGGAATGAAATGATTAATAGGTCTTGCTAGAAAAGAAAAGTAATCATTTTTCAATTTTGAACTGAATTAGTTAGAATATATTATCTATTTTTTTAAATCAGGTTACACGAAAGAAATATCGTATTTGGTGAGTTTAGTGAGTATATACATTTTGTTAAAAAAAGAGGTTACATGAAGAGTGTAATCCAACTTATATGTATATATGTTTGTGTGTCAAGCCACTGCATGTCGATTTTCTAAAAAGCCCATGTTACACTTGCATGAGCCTGGAAGATAGAGATATATAGATCCAGCTGAGCTCTGAGTAACAAATGGAAAAAAAATGGGAAAAATGATGTTTCAAATATAACAAGAAGTTTATATAAATATTTATAATTAATTTTATAATTTTTTAGAATTATTTTTATTTTCCTCTTTTAAACTATCGCAAAATTTTAAATATATTCTTAAATTATAAAATCGAATTGAAGTAGACTTAAACTTTTGACCAATTTTATTTAATTATCTGATTTTATTTATCTAAATTATTTTAATTTATTAAATTATCAATTTAATTTTCTTTCTTCTCTCGCTTTCTCTCTCCTCTCCAGGAGCTCATAAAAGGAAGAGACAAAAAGAAAGAGAGGAGAGAGAATTGAGTTTTTAAATTAAAAAGGTAAATTAATAATTTAATAAATTAAAATAATTTAAGTAAATTTAAAACTAGATGATTAGGTAAACTTAGTCAATAAAAAAGTTTAAATTTATTTCTATTCGATTTTATAATTTAAGAATAGATTTAAAATTTAGCTATCACTGAAAAAGAAAAATAAAAATAATCCTTCTTGTTATCCTCTTATCATGTTACGGAGGAAGCCGATTAATTATGCTGCAAACCCCATGGACAGTATTACCTCATTCTTACAAACAATCGTACTAATTGATACCTCCCAAATTTATCAATTAACAAATTCAGTTATAATCAATAAATAAATAACTGCATTACTTTGGCTACAAGTTACTGGTATAAAAATTCAGATCCACAACATCCATCAATCTGGAGGACAAGGAGCACTTCACACACCTAATGATGCGTGAAGCTCTCATCATATACTGTTATAGTCCAACTTTAAAACATTATAACTGTTTGAATACATATGTAGTGGTTTATTTTTTGTTTACAGGCAATGTATTAAGTCATTATATCTTCTAACTTCTATCTGTCTTGCTCATGACTTCTTGCTGTACCCATTAATTTCAGTCATTATATCTTCTAACTTCTATCTGTCTCTCTCCTGGAATCTCCTTTATTTTCTTCTCGCATGAGCTCTCTCTCTCTCTCTCCCTCCCCCTCCTATTTGTCTGCAACTTTCTCAGCTCTCAACTGTTATGTTAAAGGTCATCAGTTCAGGAAGCCAGAAAAGTTAGGAAAAAGTATGGCGTCAAACAACACAAAATCTGCACAGCTGTTGGCTGATATGAATTGGTAAACCACCTAAATTCCTTCAACTGTATCCCTATTCTTTTGGAACAATACACACATTTATCAGCTCAATAAATTGATCCGCCCACAAGAATTTATTTCCAGCAAAAAGTAATCAATTACTTGTTTCATTTGCCTGGAACATCTCAATAAATGAGCATGTATGTTTTCAAGGCTCCAGATATGACTTCTGTGAGACAAAGAGTGCATGACTTGCTAAATGATGTCTGCTAGTTTCTTTGTGGAAACTGGAAAGACGAGTGCGTGCTGAGCTCTGTAATCTGACATAACTAAGTTTTCTTCCAAAACCGGCTCAGCACATGACTGTTAAAAGGTTCTGATCAACAAACAAATGCATTACAACTCCTTGAATTCAACATGCAGTCATGCAGATAAACATATTTCTGCTCTTGAAATCTGGAACTCGAAGTTCTTCTAACCTTAAAACTAAGTCAACAATGATTTGACGTCGAAATTTTATTATGATTTCTTCATCATGTCAAACTAAGGAGACGTTTCTCTAAAAAGTAATTACTTAGATAATGCAGATTATTTGTGAAATGATAAAGAAGAGATAATTCAGATTGTCACTTCACAAGCAATTTACTATAATTATTTTCTCACATTTAATTTTTAAAATTTTATTTAACTAAATGATAAAAATAGCCAAATAAATAATAATATAATATTTTATTAAATAGTATAATTATTATTAATCACTATAGTAATATTTTTTATCATTAAATAGATTATTGTTATTATTTCTATTAATTTTAATATCAACATTATTAATTAATTATATTTTTTATATAATAAATAATAAAGTATTAATTATTAATTATTTTAATATAATAATATTTTAGAATAACTATTATTAATTTATTATTTTTAGATAATTGTATATTTCTTATTTTATACATTTATTTATTTGATGTGTTATGAGTTTTGGTATATGTTTATAATTCAAATTCACATAATTTAAATTAAATTTATAAACTTAACTCTATTGTTTAAGGATATTTTGGTAAAAGTTTTATATTATTTATTGATCTTTTTTATGTAATAAATAAAATAATAAAGATTGTTATGTACATTACTTATGCATACTAAACAAAGTAATGCACATCGCTAATAATTTAATTACGCTAATAATTTAATTAGTGGTAATTTTTGTGGAAGATAATGTGTGAATATAATGAAGCGAAAGCAATTTAAGTTTTTCTTTTCTTTTCTATTCCTTACTTGCACTAGTAAAGTATTCGCTTTCTGACTGATCACACTGCATGATGAACAAAAGTTAACTACATGCATATATATACATGTATATATGGAAGAGTGCATGAAAAGATTTGTGAATACTTATGCTTGTACCTCATATATATTTCATCTAAAAAAAAAGATCTAAAATCCACACAATGAGAGTGTTCAGAAGAATCAGAACAATGACCCCCACTGAAGAACATCAAGTTTAATAGGAAAAATGGAACCTTTGATGGTTTTATCGATCCCTAATAAGTAACAATATATTTGTCATCAATCAATTGATATGTAGTTGTGTCTACCTCCTCTTGTTTCTACTTCCCAGCAGCAAGCTGACGTAGAACAGAGCTCTGAACAGGAATCCCCAGGCCACAGTGACCCAGAGGCAGTTCCACTTGCTAAGCTGCGTGATGCCCTGCTGCTCCAGAATGCCCACCCCGGTCGTGATGCACGTACTGGTCGTAATGTTCACGCCCAGCGGCCCGCTCATGGCGCTGAGCACGTCCGCCTTCAAGGCCTCGGGCAGCGCCGCGAGCGGCGAGTTGTCGAACATCTGCACGCCCCTCACGAAGCACCGCGCCGGGTCGTGGAACTCGTTCTGCATCACCGCCTCGTAGGGGTACTTCACCAGCGAGAGGTAGTGGAACCATAACCAGTAGGGGTGGATGCGGTCGCGGTTAATGAAGAAGCCGCTGAACAGGAGGAAGTAGGCGAGGAGCGCCACCACCACCGTGTAGCCGAGCATAATGTGGGTGACCACGCCGGAGAGGAACGTGACGAAGCCGCTGCCGGCCCAGAAGGACGCCAGGATGATGAGGAAGAAGAAGAGGAAGCCATGTGCGCCGCCGGCGAGGCCGACTGCGAAGAAGGTCGTGAGGGCGAAGGCGATGGAGAGGAGGACGAGCGGGGGCAAGGCGACGAGCGCGTTGGCGACGACGTAGGAGGAGCGGCGGTAGGCGTTGTGAGCGGTTTCGCGCAGGAAGATGTAGCGCTCCTGTAGGAAGACCGGAAGGGCGTCGGCGCAGGTATAGAACATGGTCGACATGGCTATGGCGAAGAAACCCAGGCGCTCCTGGACGCCTCTGGGCGTATCGTCTAGCCGCCAGAAGATGGTGGCCAGGATGAAGCCCGTGACAAGCACGGCGCCGAGTCGGATGCCGAACAGCTCCGGCATGCGCCTCGAGTTCTTGAACGAGCGCCTGGTCAGTACGGCCGTCTCGATGAAGAACGGATTCGCAAACTTGGCGACGGACGTCGTGGGGGAGGCGACGCCGGCGCCGTCGGTCATGCCTGACACGAGCTTGCCACGCGAAATGCTGGCGCTGATGGCCTCCTTCAGCGACATCGGCGACAGTTTGTCCGCTGCTGCCGTGACGACGCCGTCAGCATTCGACCTCTGCCGCGCCTTGTTGAAGTCGACAAGAGCCTTGGTGCCCGTCGACGTGCCCTCCAGCTCCCGGATGAGGTCCAGTGCGAACTCGGTTGGGTTCTCGTTGTGGGGAATGCGGCTGCCGAAGTCCTCAAAGAATCCGGCGAGGCCGTCCGGGGGGCCGCTGTACACCGTCTGGCCGCGGGAGAGGAATATGAGGCGGTCGAGGAGGCCGAGGATGCGGTAGCTGGGCTGGTGCACCGACATGATCACGACGCTCCCGCTGCGCGCGATGCCCTGCAGAACCTTGACGACCATGAAGGCGCTGGTGGCGTCGAGCCCGGACGTGGGCTCGTCGAGGAAGAGGAGTATGGGATTGTGAACGATGTCGATGCCTATGGACACCCGTCGGCGCTCGCCACCGGACACCCCACGGTGGCCCTCGTCGCCGATAATGGTCTTGGCGGCCG
>LTAE01008423.1:0-18012 GCA_001647135.1 Pontederia paniculata | reverse complement strand
GGGCTAAGGCCCAGAGCGGACAATATCACGCCTTGGTCAGGGATGTTACATGTGGTATCAGAGCCACTCCGCGTGGGCCTTTGTGTCATGGTGGGAGATCACTCAACGAGGACGTTGAGCCCCTTGAGGGAGAAAGGATGCAAGAGGCATGCCTTGGATTAGTCCCACATGCACAAGTCACGGGAGAGATGCTGGGTATATATAGGAACATAGCCTTCACTAGGTGTGACGCGTTTGGGTAAGACCGTGCGGGCTAAGGCCCAGAGCGGACAATATCACGCCTTGGTCAGGGATGTTACACTCACGACCATGATGTGAGATTCGACGACCGAAGATCTCTCTGCTCTTCAGATTTCACAGCCCATGAGCTATCCATCATGGCATGTGAAAATTTTAACCTGCACCTTCATTCTTCATGTCGTGACCCATTAAGTAATGTTCACAATCGTGATGTTGTTAAGGATTTGACTCCAGATCTTATGTCACAACTTGTGAACTGAGGGTCTGGCAGTGATAAAGCAGCGACTACTAACGATAAAGAAGATGATGTGTCAAAGTAGAAAAGTGTGTCATCGATGCAGAGAAGTTGCCAAAAGAGTTGTTAGAGACGTCAAGGGACGGCGAAGGCGAGGGCCACGATCTTTGGGCTTTAGAATTATCATCGAGGTTACGGAAAATGGAGAGAGATGTGACCAGCATTGGGGAAGATAGGGTTGAGGGAGATGATGATAGTGAGAGATATTTCGGTTGGCTGTCACGATCAATTTTATAAGATTCATGAAAATGCTTTTCATGCAATTGGATTTAATTTGGTGCAACTAATAAGGCGATTCAGAGGGAAATAGTTGGCAGATGAGATTATGTAGTAACTGCAGTCAAAAGTTGGATTAAATTCGATGTTGGACTCCTATTTTGTCACGATCGTGATATTTCAAAATTTATGAGTCAAAACCGTACACACATGTGTGATGGGTTTTTCATAGTGTTTTGACTCAACCCGTGAGGCAAATGTGATGGTAGTGATGAGTATAGTTCAAAAATATCAATTGTGCCTCGCGGATTTAGTCCGATCACGCTCATGACGAAGAGTAATGGTTGGGCGGTCACATCCGTGAAATTCAAATCATGACTCATGACATAAGTCATGTTGTAAGGATCGGTTCGCACATGGCGACAACAAGTTGTCATGGCTCATGAAGAGGTTCAAGTTTTTCAGATCAGTCGTGGTCAGGCCGTGACCAAGTGTCATAGCCCGTGATGTTAGACATACATAATTTACCATAAATTTTGGTTAGATGCACTCAAGGCCATGATCAGTCACAACTTGTGAGCTGATTTAGGTGCACAAGCCTTGGTGCACTCATGGCCTTGACCAATTGTCACGCCCATGAGATAACAGTTAATAGCCATGAAAGATGTTTCATGGCCCGTGACAAAGGTGAAATTTTTTGTTCCACTCGATGGACAACTCCTGGACTCAGAAATTTGATAAATAGACTCTATGACTAAGACACAAAGACTTGAAGACTAACTATGAGAGAAGGGTTTAGGTAGAATATTTCTAAGTTATAGTCATTAGCTTAACTTGCCTCAGTCTTAGATGATCAAGGATATAGAAGATCCGGCATGAGGACTTGCAACTTATATCCCCCACCTGCATAATGCTTAACTCTATGTCCATTAACTTTGAACGTTTGGGTCCTATCTAGAGTTTGTAATTCAATGACCACCTGGGGTGAAAATGCTTTGACAACACATGTTCCACTCCACCTATACCTAAGTTTTCCAGGGAAAAGTCTAAGTCGACTATTGTAAAGGAGCACTTGTTGACCAAGTAAGAATTCAGTCAGTTTTATGTGTCGATCATGCGAGATTTTAACTTTCTCCTTATACAACTTTTGTTTTCATAGGCTTGAGTTCTAAGTTCTTCTAACTCATTCGACATTTTGTTATTTATTATAATCTTAATCAACATTATGTAATCAACACAGAGCCTCAAAGATCCATCTTGCTTTTCACAAACAAAATAGCTGCTCCCTATGGTGAGACACTAGGTTGGATAAAACTTAAACTTTTTATCTAATAATTCATATAGTTGCTTCTTTAATTCTTCGCAACTCATCAAGTGCCATTCTATAAGGAGGTTTTGATATTGGAGCTATCCTAAAAAAAATCAATTTTGAACTCAGTTTCTCTATGTGATAGCAATTCAGGAAGATCCTTTGGAAATAGATCATGAAGTTTCTTAACTACCTCTATTTGTTCCAATAGCATAGTTGGACTTGGTGTGTCGATCTTTATTGCATTCAATAAGAAGCCCCTACAACCTTATTGGAGCATTTTGCAAGATTTAGTTGCAAAAATTATCACTTGGTATCCCATGGAAGGCCAATTTTGAATTATTAGCTTTATCAATTTATATTCTTTTCTCTGCACAAGAGGCAAATATCATATAAGGACAACTGAAACATGCCTAGAATGACATCAAAGTCCATCATGGACAACCACAAATCTTTGCCTTCAGCTTTCATTGACACATCAGATAAATATATTTTACAAACCATAACTCCAATAGGTCTGGTGGTCACTTCTAAATGAAATTATATTCTTTTGGCAACTCTTTGCCTTCACTTTAACTAACACATCATATAAATATTTTTTAGAAACCATAATTCACATAAATGTGGTCACATCTAGATGAAATGGTAATTCTTTTGCAGGAGAATAAAAAATATAAGAAAAAATCTCAAAAATAAAGGAATGAGATGCTCCTGAATCCAAAACAATGCAAACATGATGATATGAAATAAGATGTGTACCTTGCATCATATCTCCATATTTGAAGGCCTCTTGCGTGTAGAGTAAAGGCCCCATCCAAGAACTTCTCTATGGGGAATTGTTAGTTAATGGCTTGTTTTAAAATTTTCCTTTTTTCTTCGGACAATCTTGAATGAAATGTCCTTTCTATCCACAAATCAAACGTACACCCAACTTTCGATAACATTCTTCAAGATGTGATTTTCCACGGTATGAATAAGATTTTTCACTTTTTCCTTCAATTTTTCCTTATATGTGTTGTTTCTCCTTTTGTTACTAAGTTTGTGTCTTCCATGATGGAAGCTTCTTTTCAGATTCTTTCCTTTTATATTCTCATTATCTCTTTATACTCTTTTTGCTAACTTAGTAGTATCACGTGAAGTCTTTGATGCTCCACACGTCACTTTAACTTTTAAAACTGATTTCAAACCTCATATCTATTGATTGTCATTCTTTGTGATTTAACTATTGTGCAATTGATAAAATTTGGTCAAGTAGTCATCCATTGTTAAGTCGATATAAGTGGTCAAATGGCTGATGTTAACTTAGAAAATCTATCGATAGAAGTGTCACAAGCACTCTTATCTTTCTTCATAGACATAATTGTACCAATCAATCTTCTAACAATAGATTTTTGTTGTTATTAGATGTCCTTTCTTATTAGAGTGGACGATAATTTGTTGTTCATTAATAGTTGCACTTCCCTCTATAGAATGGCTAACATCCATCTATTTCACAAGTCACCGTAATTTCATTTATGCTAATTAATATGACAAATAAAATCAACTATAGAAACTTACGTAGCCATGTCTTTTGATCAAGAATCTTCGAGTGGTTGCTCATGACATTTGTACAGAGAACTCTGCTTTGATACCATTAATTGTAATGATCTGAACACTCTAATGATCAATGACTATTTATAATGTATCTCGCGAGTCCGAATCATCACAATTGTTACACAAGCAATAACAAACTCATACATATAATATGTCTTAGCAGTGATAAAAAATTTAAACCCCACATATATTATAATAGATAAAAAAATACCAAGCCAAAATATTTAGTATCACGCCTCAAGATGTTTTTTACATGATGATATAGTTATCGCAAAATACACACAAATATATAGGTGTAAATGTCCGACAACAAACATATCCAAAAGGATTATATGATTCAAAAGGTTTTCAATTTATATATGACTCGTTTCATGTGAAAAATGATGTCATGAGCATCAACTACCACCCATCATCTCTTAACCTACAAGATCCAAGTACGTGGGAAAAATATAATAGTTTTCCATGAGCAAAGACTCATATGTAGGGCTAATAAACAAAAATAAATACATAAGCCAAGTGCATATGTAAACACTATACATATGGAACACATTGAACTATCCATATAAGCATGATATGCAATCATACATATATCATCCATAGTTCACAATTTCCATTTCATAAAATACATAAGATCTCATACATAAATCACATAAAATCATATGTTGCGTTCATATTTTATATTATCATTTTTTACTAAACATATTCCTTGTTGACAGTATGGTATCAAATCACATATCAATTCGCACCATAGATCTCTCCTGAACAATTACCAAGAAGGGTTTTCTCATTTAAGTCACATAACTATTCCACTACTTAGAATTATATAAGATGAATTCTAAAGATACCCTGATTATACCATATGACACTTAGTTCCAATTCTTCCATTATTGTTCCGCAAAATCATTAGCTTATTATAGTTTCACTAGAACACTTAAAGTCACATGAAACATATTAAAATTCAAAACTCCCATTGAAATCACATTTTCTCAATTGATCTAAAATGTGTATTAACATCCAATAATCTCAATCAATCACATTTACAATATTTACAAAATAGCCACACATTGAATGTTTATTAATACAAATACAACAACCTTGTAAATAAAAATAAAAAAGCCTTATCCCACTAGGTGGGGCCGGCTACATGGATCATAGACACTATTGCGCTCTATTAGTAACCAAATATTTGAGTATATTATTCGCCAATAGATATCATTCTATTAGCTCACCAAGTGTTCACCTTGGCCACCCTTTCCCTCTTTTAATCAGACTCCAGATTGTTTCATCTACCCTCCTTACTGGCGCATCTAATGGCCTTCTCTGAACATGATCAAAGCACCTCAAATGATTCTCTAGCATTTTCTTGCTAATAAGGGTCACTCCGACTCGTTCACGTATATGGTCATTCCTAATCTTATCCTTTCTACAAATCCATCTCAACATCCTCATTTCAGTTACCCCCACCGTATGTTCATGTTGTCCCTTCATAGTCCAACATTCACTACCATATAACATTGTTGGTCTTATAGCAGTGCGATAGAATTTCCCTTTAACCTTATAGGTTACTTTTCTATCACAAAGGACTCCAATAGCTTTCCTCCACTTACACCAACCAGCTTGAATTCTATGGTTACATCATCATCGATCTCACCATCTTGTCTTATACTTGATCCCAAGTATTTAAACATTGTCACTTGACAAATTGTATCATCTCCTAATCTAACATCCAAATCACCTCGAAGTTGTCTATTTGTGAGATTGCAATGCATATACTTTATCTTATTCCTACTTAAATGAAAATCCTTCGACTCCAACGTGTTTCTCCATATTTCCAATTTTGCATTAATCTTCTCTTGAATCCGCTAAAAGTAGCATGCACTTAGGTACCTCATCTATGATACTAGTGGTTATAGCATCGACAACTATGTTAAACAAATATGGGCTTAAATATGATCCTTGATGTATGCCAATTCTTATAGGAAATGCTTTCGTCTCACCTCATAGTGTCCTAACCTTAGTCAGTGCCTCATCGTACATATATTGTATAATCTTAATATAGGCAAGACTTACTCTTTTCTTTTGCAGGGCTTTTCAAAGTGCATCTCTTGACACATGATCATACACCTCCAAATCAACGAAAACTATATGTAAGTATCTTTTTCTACTTTGATACTTCTCCATCATCCTCCTTAGTAAATAAATCGACTCAGTAGTGGATGTTCCTTGCATCAATCCAAATTGTCTCTTAGAAATACTAGTCTCCACTCTCAACCTATGTTCAATCACTTTTTCTCACAGTTTCATTGTATGACTCATAAGCTTGATCCCTCTATAATTTGTACAATTATGAATATCCCCTTTATTTTTGTAAATGAAAAGTACGTATTTGTTCTTCAATCATCAGGCATCTTTTTCGATCGTAAAATCTTATTAAATAATTCATATAACCACAACACACATTTTTCTCCTAAACATTTTCTAATTTCAATTGGTATACCAACCGATCCAACAACTTTACCAATCTCCATTTTCTTAAGAGCTTCTTTAACTCTCGTGACTCTAATTCTACGATAAAATGACCTTCAAAGCTCACCTTCACTAATAACCAAGTCCTCCAACTCGCACCGGGAACCTTCACATCCATCATTGAATAACTTATAAAAATACTCTTCCCATCTATTATTAATATCCTCCTCAGTGACTAAAACATTACCAACTTCATCTTTTATGCATCTTACTTGATCAAAATCTCTCGACTCCTTTTTTTTATTCCTAGCAATCTTGTAAATTCTTTGTTCCCCGACCTTTATCCCTACTCCTTATAAAATGCCTCATATGCTTTAGCACGAGTCTCACTGACTGCCTTTTTAGCCTCCCTTTTAGCCAAGCGATACTTTTCCCAATTGTCATAGCTATTGCCCATGTGTATAGCTTTGAAACAATTCTTCTTATTATGACTTTTTTCTTGTACATCATCATCCCACCACCAAGTTTCCTTATCTCATGGTCCAGAACCTTTTGATTCTCCTAGAATTGCTTTAGCGATCATTTCAACCTTTTGTGACATATTCTTCCACATGATGCTAGCATTTCCTTGTAAGTCCCATACCCCTTCCTCCAATAACTTACTCTTAAAAGACTCTCACTTCTCTCCCTTTAACTGCCACTACTTGATCTTTTGATTGGAAATTGTTTGATGTTTTGGTTTCATATATTTAACTCACACATCAAGAACTAACAATCTATGTTGTGTGGTCACCTCATGCTCCAGAATCACTTTGCAATTAGTACACCATCTTTAATCAGGATTTCTTGTAAAAAAGAAGTCAATCCGATACCTATGAGTTCCACTTTTGTATGTGATTAGATGTTCCTCTCTTTTCCTAAAACACGTGTTGACAATCTTAAGGTTGTATGCTAAAGAAAAATAAATAATAGTTTGCCCTTCCTCATTCAACTCCCCAAAATCAAAACCACCATGAACCCTTACATTTGGTCCCGCCTCTTTACCCACATGGTCATTAAGGTCTCCCCCAATAAAAACTTTCTCGGTTGGCGGTATACTTTCAATTAACCCCATCATATTTGCCCAAAACTTCTCCTGGAGATGTGATTCTGCCCTTATTTGAGGTGCATATGCACTAATATGTTAATTGTATCCTTTCCAACAATTACTTTCACAAATATGATTCAATCATCAATCTTTTTAACTTCCACAACACTCTTCCTCCATTCTTCATCAACAATAATACCAACACCATTTCTTCCCTTTACTTTGCATGTATACCAAAGTTTAGAATCGTTGACATTGATCTTTTTACTTCCCTCTTCTGCCTATCTAGTTTCTTGTAAGCACAATAATTTAATCATACGCTTACTCATTACTTGTGCCACTTCGAAACATTTCCCATTCAGCGTCCCAATATTCCAAGAACCTAATATAATATTACTCTCATGAAGTACATTCTTTACGCACCTCCATCCATTAGAGTGTAATAGCCTTTGCTCATTTAACACTGCATTCAGGCGAGGATGCAACGGTTCTTGCTCTCTTCTCATTGTACTTGAGCCATACAGCGCGTTACTTAGGGGTAAGTAACGACCTAGCATTCATGCAATATCTTCGTTGATCCATGTTCATGAGATTCGATGGGGTTTCACGTTGGCTATCGAGTCCTAACACAACCCTCCTCTTTTATTCGGGTTTGGAATCGGCTATTAACATAGGCGAAGTTTATTAATACAAATACATATTAAAGAAATGATGCCTAGCTCATTCTTATTTCATATTAATTTATATCTCAAATAGTTAACTTGGAGAGTAAATATTCATAAGAAAAAAAATCTAAATTTTTAGAGTTTATAAAGAGACAATTAATTTTCAATAACTAAGATAAACTAATTATACAAGTAAATCAACCATGAACTCTAGCAGATTGACACAAAGTGAGTGATTTATTTTTAATTTTCACTAAAAATCTCCATATCGAAACTAATTTCATTTGAAAGTAGACTCTGAAATGTTAACATATACTAATTTCAAAATTTTCTATCTCATGACTTATTTGTAGATATTCCAATAATTATAGGTGTTCTAGTTATAAATATGAAAACTGATAAGTATAACTACTTGTCCTCATAATAGGTGTTTTATTTTGTGATTATTCCAATTGAATTCGAACCATAGTTCTATAAAGTTGGCTACCGCCAAAAGAAAGAGAAATAAAATATTCATAAACTACATAAGTGATTATTTTAGCTTAAAACAAGATGGATTCTTGTGTTAGCTCGGTTAGACGAAGAGAAAAAAGAAAATATATTAAGTGTTTAATTATATGAATTAGCCTTGGACTATTTATGATAATTAATTTAATCCTAATTAGTTCTCAATTAAGTTAATACTTTGAAATATTTAAACCATTACAATTAGCTTAAACTCAATTCAGTTACAAGAATTAACTAAAATAATTTTTAGTCAAGTATCTTAGCAATTATCTAATAGGCAATTATCTAGGATATTACACATGCAATAACATATTAATATGATAATCTTAATAGCGTGAATCAAGTCAATATCCCATGCTTATAAATTAAGTTATGAATTTTAGTTTGGCAATGTTTCAAATATGTCTAATCCTAAAAATTACTACATTAGGTTGTATTTTCTAAATTGTTCATGATTTATATTATATTATTAGTAGGGAATATATATGGTTTGTTTAGACTATTATAATATACTTATTATGATATCTCGTTGATGTTAATATTTCATTTTATGCCATGTATTTATTGTTGATTATTTTATATGATTACGAATGAACCCTAAATATTATGACTCATTTTATTTATATGATGTTCTATATACAAGTGAAGAACAATAAGACTAATCAAGAGAGTTCATCATTGTGTGTTTGATTGTCAGAAGTCAGGTGAAATAGTGTTGTTATGATGATATTAAGGACTTGTAGGGAAACTTTCATAGTTCTAATTGTATGGATTGCTGTCCACAATACAACAAAGAAGACCCACATGTATCCTTTCCCTTTGGGAGTTCATCATAGTTTGTGCACCAAATATTGAACTATGACAATCCTTACCTAGGGTGAACCTCATGATGAGCATTCCTACTCAAAATCACTAAATCTATTGAAGAAAATAAGCTAAAAGATAAATATTAATGATAAATGAAGTAATGATGATGATGGAAGTAGAGTAAAGGTGATGATAATGATGTTATAAAAAAATAAAGTGTGGCATATCATGCAAATCATGATTTGATATGATTTCTATTATGAGGCAATGAACTTATTCCTAACTTATTCTTGATTGGATAGCACTTTTTTTGAAAGGTGTAACTAAAAATTATTTATCCTAAATTAAGAAGGGAATAAGAGGAAGGGTAATGAAGGGATTTTCAACTCAATATGAAGTAATTAGTTATTTAGGATTTGTAATTAGTTAGGAGAAAAAAGATTAATTTTATCTTCTCTTTTAGAAAACTTAATGTTTAAATAAGAATAATTTTTATTCTCCAATTCCTTATCTTTGTTTTCAATCAATTCATTTGTGGACGACTCTAACTTTTTTTCCTTAAATTTTATCTTCTTAATGCCTTGTATTTTGATAGTTGAGTCTAAAATAATTCATAAAGTCTTCTATACTTATCATTTTCATTTCATCCCAAGTCATAATACAAGTTATTTTGATATTTACAATTTATGATATATTTTCTAAATCGGACACATTAGATCTAGGAATAGCATGACAGAAGGTTAGTATTTCAATCATAACATTTTCTATAAACCTTGGATCATGATGAATCAAATTTCACAAAAATAGATTTAAAAATCTATTCGTTGATATATTACTTTTTGGATGAGGAAAACTTCTCCAAAGTTTGATCAAAACATTAGCCTTGATTTGTTGGTAGACCAATTAAAAATGTATTGAATATTAACACAAATCAATTGCATCAAACATCCTCTAAATATCTATAAAAACTGTCATGAAATGATTGATCCCTCAATCCTAATCATACTCCATCTATTGAAAATATTATATCAGTAAGGGAACTATCAAAAATACCTCTTCGGCGAACTTAAAAACTTCATGTTCCTGGTTTTTTCTTATTCCTTTTCTTTTCTCACTAACGATTGTCCTCCTTCTTGGTGTGACTCTCTCATGTTTGTTTCTCATAATGAGATCTAGTCTTAGAATGCTGAAAATGATTGATCAAAGGAGAATAACTTTCCTTTTCCTTGTTATCAATCAGAGAAACCATGAGAACTCTAGTCCAACTTAAAGAGAGAGGCTTGGGGTTGCATAGGAGAGAAAAAAATGCAAAATACCTATTTACATTTTTCATGAAAATATAATTTTGGATAAATAGAGCATTTAGTTTCATATTGTTAAAGACAAAATCCACTTATCAAGTTTAGATTATTTTAAGATAAAATCACATACTTATTGGGTTAATTTTTACATTATAGACCCCTTAAAAAAGGATTTATTCTCAAATTCAAGAATGAAGTAGAGGATTATCTAAGAGCTTAGTGAAATCCTTTTGTATTTTTTATTAGTCTTGGTGCCGCAGTGATGACTCCATGCTACTTTAATTAAGGGCACTTCATTATTTTTTTAGCGGTAAGTTTAGTACTCCAAAATCTCCACCAGGTATTTATGATATGTTAATCCTCTTTAAACTTTAGCTTCTCAAATCTAATCACATTAGCATCGTCACCCATGTAGTTCAAAAGCATGGACATATGAAGACATTATGCACAAACCCATAAGAAGGGGGTAATACCAATCTACAAGTTCCTTCCCCCGACGAGTTCAAGCACCTCAAATGAGCCTACGTATCCAGGACTTAACTTTCCCTTTCTGTTGCACCTCATAACACTTTTTTCTTGGGAAACATTCAACACGACTTTATTACCATATCTAAAAAAATTGGTCATATCGTTCTTTATTTGCATAAGTTTGCAAATGATTTTACAACCCTCAACCTCTTTCTTATCATATCCACCTTGTCAGCATACTCTTGCACCACTTTCTGGCATAACAACTTATTTTCTACTGACCATAGTTCAACAAGCTAGTGAGAGACACAACTTTCCATATAAGGCTTCAAAAGGAGCCATGCCGATTGGAGTGTTAGTTGTTGTTGAAGGTGAACTCAATAGATGGCTGATGGTCATCCCAACAATAGTCCAACACACAAGCCTTTAGATGTTCTTAAAGTTTGAATGGTCCTCTTTGTCTAACCATCACTTTGTGGTTGGAAGATTGTGTTGAAGTTCAGTCTTCTTCCAAAAGAGTTATCAAACTCTTTGAGAACTTTAAGTAAATTTAGAAACTATAGTGGTTGAAATCTCATGTAGATTGATGATCTCTCTGATGTATAGATTTGTCAAGCTATCAATTGACTGGCAATTTCATAGGCAGAGAGGGTGGACTTCAATAGTCAATCAAACACCACCAATATGAGATCATGTCCCCTTTTGGAGTGAGGAACACTAGACAAAAGATCCTTGGTGATATACTTCCATTTCCATTCTAGAATCTCCCATGTTTATAAGGTTTCATACGATCTCTTAAGGTCTATTTTCACATGATGAAATATAAATGCATCTGGACACATATAAGTCATTTCCCCTATTCATATTGTTCCATGAGAAGCTTCTTTGTAGGTCCTTGTATGTTTTCGTGTTGCCAGGGTGGATTATAAACTCTAACTTGTGAAATTCATCTAGTACTTCCCTCCTTACTATAGTGTAAATGGGGACCCACTAATCCAACCATTGGTTGACATAAAAAAATAGTTGGCTTTTTACTACATCTATTGGCCATGCAACTATACTCAGCATCCTCTCGTTGACTTAATAATCTAGCTTACCAAATCTAGCTTCATTTGGTGCATTATTAACACCACTCCACTATTATTGGGTCTTGTGTTCCACTGTATGAAATCATCTATTTGGTTCCACTTTTGTACCTTTAGCAGGAAAGTGATCCTTCCCGCATTCAGCTTTGGGTGTTAGCTATAGAATTTACCCTACCAAGATGATAGTTGATGATGAAGTCATAGTCCTTTAGGATCTCAAGACATTTGTCTCATCTTATGTTGAGGTTTTGTTGGGAGAAGACATATTTTAGGATCTTGTCATCAGTGAACACCTCAAACTCTTCACCATACAAGAACTATCACCATATCTTTAGAGCAAACACGATTGCTACCAGCTCCAAGTCATGTGTAAGATAGTTAACCTCATTTGCCTTGATGCACATGCCGCCACCTTATCATGCTACATCAATACACATCTCAAACATGTGACACAAACATCATTGTACACCACATACCCATTGTTGCCTGAAGCAATGGTGAGGATGAATGCTTTAGTTAGTTTGGTATTCAGCTCTCAAAAGATCTTTTCACATTTGGGTGACCAAATGAACGTATTGCTCTTCTTGGTGAAGTTTGTTAGTGGCAATGGTATTTTCAAGAAATCCTTGATGAAATGTTGTTTGCCAACTCAAGGAAAATGTGGATCTCTTTCGCACTTCTCGATCGAGCCCAATTTCCATTGTTTCCACCCTTGCTAGGTCCAGTGAGATACGATACTTTGAGACAATTTGGTTGAGAACTATGATTTCCTTCCGCCAGAATGTGCAATTGGACAACTTTGCAAGTTAATTTTGTCATAAAGTTTCCAGCACATCTTCGTACACTCTTTATGTTACTCATGTCTTGTCGAGTAGATTGATATGCCATCCAAAAAATGACCGAGAAAGGTTTGATGACACTCTTCATGAGATCCATGAAGGCTACAAGAGCATTGGGCATCCAAAAGCCATGATGAGAAACTCGCAATAACCATACAAGACCAAAAAGTCATCTTTTATATATCCTCATCAGCAACTCGTAGCTAATTGTAGTTGCACTATAGGTCAAACTTAGGGAATACATATGCCTTGGATAACTGGATGACGAGGTCATCGATGTTCATGAATAGTAATAAGTGGTTAAATTTTTTTTTCACCTCCATCTTGCCAATTTGCATATGCTTAACCATAACCTACCTTATTATTTTACTTAATTGCATGATTTACATAATTGCATGTTACAATTTTCTATTTTATTTCAATTCAATTTTGAAGTAAAGATAATATGCAAAGTTTCATTATTTTTGTGGAAAAATTTGCAATTGATCAATCCACCATCATATTTCCACATTGAGCCGCTACCTTGACAAATAAGTACAGAGAAAATCACTTGATTTATGGAGCTGAATTGGGGAAGGGATTTGAATTTTAAACAACCAATAATATTTGGAAGGGGATTTGGAATCCAAAAAGAGATTACTCCTCACATAAGTTGGCTAATACTTTAAGAAAGGTTTTGAATTGAATAGAGATGTCATTGGTTATTTTCTACATTGATTATGTCCGTGATTTTAGTATGTGAAGATCACCATGAAGATCAAGTGTTGGGTTACCCCTTGATCTAAATAAAATCAGGGGTTAATCAAATGATGAGAATGAACAAGATATGATGCGGTTATGAAGATATAATGTGGTTAGAAGATCTTGGAGTTGTGAAAGAATCCAAGAATTAAGGCAAAAGAGCCACTAGTTGTGAAGGGCTATAAAAGGTGATGTTGACTACAATTTTAAAAGGACCACTTTTGATGGGGCCAAAATGTAAGCCCACTTCCAAAAAGGGCCAAAAGTCTAATGGCAGCCATGGTAATTCTAAAACTAGTGAGGATAATTTCGTCTTTTCTCAGGGCAGAAAATAAATAGAAACTAAAATAAAATAAAATTTGATCAGACTATCGGATTTTTGCCACGTGTCCTGTAGGCTATCCAATTTGATAAGAGGGATCCAAAATTTTCCTTGCTCCTCCATCATGCAGCTATAGTGTTCTCTCTCGTCTCCCTCTCACTCGATAACAGCTGCGTCCATGCATCACCAGGGCGCCATCAATGTCGATGTTTCCGACTGCAATTCCATCATCAGAGGACACAATGCGGATGGGGATGGCGAGGCGGTCACATCGGAGTGGATACATCTATTCGCGTGGAGAAAAGACAACTCAAGAACTAGCTTTTCCTCCTTGACGCATAGAAGAATCCCGACCCCCTACCGGAATCGCTCTATTACTTTCTCCGGTAAGTCAACCAGCCCCTAGGGTAACTCGTGGTTGTATTTCTAGTTGATTGATTGGGGTTTTGGGATGTAGCAGTGTTTTAGTTGTTGTGTCATATCATCATGGAGGATGAGATGACGAGTACTAGCAGCAACCAGGGGAAGAAGCAAAAGACATATTGTGGAGGAGGAGCGAGGAAAAAGAATAAGAGGATATGTTGATGATAATCAAGTATGTAAATAAGGCGACCAACCATAGAGTTCTTCATATATGTATTATTTAAATAAAGAACTTATGGTTAAGGTCTTACAATTGATGTCATTTATGCGTTAAGTCTATGACTGCCATGTAAAATCTCATGCCTTAATTGATAATCGAGATGGAGACAACATCACAACTACCATGGCATCAGAGGCCAAATACGGACCGCATCCTTCATGACACAGTCCGTGTTCATTGAGAAAAAATGGAGCAAGGTTATGGACAAACTGCGTTGTTCTGACATAGGTCGCATTCCTTAGTCAACATTGGAGCGGAAAAGGAAAATGGACCATGTGACTTCTCGCCACAGGTCTATGTTCCTGGATGAAAAATAGTGTAACAATCCTACTCGAAAAATAGGTCACGTAGCCTCGGACGTGGATCATGTTTGTCGGATTGAACATTATACAACATGAACCCTAATCCTAGAAACAGACTGTGTTTGCTTTCGATGCAAAGCATGCTCCTTAGATCGAATATTGCATAGAAACAAACTGCGTCGCTCGGACATGGACCATGTCGCATGAGCGATTTTTAATACGAATCAAGATCAAAGTAGTGACATGTGGACAGTGTCATCTCGAAATGTTGCATCCATATCGGGCTAGAAGAAACCCTAACACTGATCGTGTTGTCTCCAACATGTCCCGTGTTTTCCTTATTATTGAATTAGAATTAGTTTAATCAAACATGGTTTCTTTTCACAATGAACCCGAACAATGTAAGTTTATCATGTAAAATAGATTGTATTATATCTACACAAGGTTCATGTTCTATTCAATCAACTCCTAAAGTAGAAAAATGGACAGTGTCTAATCTCGACGAGTCTCATGTTTCCCCTATAGATGATTAACAAAAATTATTTGATTATGTTTTATTGTATGTGTTTGAGTTGATTACTTGTTATAATATTGAAAGAAGGTTATGTCCAATGGATAATAGGAGTTTAAAATGAATAATTCATGTGATTGAATTTATCCATGAAAAGTATGATTTGATTTCTAGTGAATTATTAACATGGACCTCAAACGTGGGGTAGTCGGATTCCTTTAGGAATAATTGTCTATGGTTTCCTTTAGGAATAATTGTCTATGGATTCCTACAAGGACTATTGTGAATTCTTTCAGAGATTATTGCTTATTGATTCTCAAGCCTAGCTAGCCTTAATGACATCAGGATTAAAATCAATGACCTTAATTATTACTAAAGGCTTACTATTGATTGTAATGATTGAACGAGTTCGGACAAGATAAAAGAAAATATGACAATATGGGCATTGTGCTACAATAATGCAATTGATGTTCTTGCAATGGATTAATGAACAATATTGAAAAAAAGATATAGTAAATCTATTGTTTATGATATGACAGTTTCCTTATCTATGTCTTCATATATGGTTACCCTATTATTATGAACCTTACATATTGGGCTTCATATATGATCTTATTATGTAGTGTCTTCAAAAGGACATTTTACCACGTGACAGGGTATGTTCTACAGTGTTACCTACGTGTAAATCCACAATAGTTAACTGACATACTATATGCTGACATTATAATTTTTTCCTAATATTTTACATATATCATTATATGGATTTCAGATGAATTTGAAGGCACGTAAGTTTATGTTAAATATGGGTTTTTGACTTAATCCCATATAGTGGAATTTATCTCACACAATTTTTTGTTCCCAACAATTATAGTAGAGGTGTGTCCCAAGGATGATGGAAGTTAGTAGCCTTGGGCTTGATCCCTGGAGTCACCAATTTGGCCAAAGGAATATCATTATGCTCTTTACCTCGACTCTTAATTAATCAAATACTCGTAGCCCTAGATATTAGGGGCTCCGAGCGGGTACCAAAAAAATTATAGTAGTTTTATGAAACATGGACTTCGAGTTTGAACTCAACAAATGAATTAGTCGAGATGCTAATAATTTTATATTGTTGCACAGTATGCCCTTATGGGCCATAATTGCACCATGCAGTTGCATGTGTTGGCAACTGCATGGAGCAGTTACACCACATGCAAACCATTTGCATATGATAATGCACGTTTGCATGTGGTAATGCACATAACCACATATGTGCGGTGGCCAAAACCGACTTGGTGGCTTCCTATAAAAGGAAACCCATCATTATCGAGTTCGATTTAATGGACTAATGTGCAGATGCAAACTTTGGTTATCGTCTCATTGTCCAAACTTCATCAGACCCATGGTCCATTAGATCGTGAACAAGAAGTCTTCTTCCTCCTGTGATCAAGACTCCGACAAAGATACAAACACAACAAATAGAATGTGGAAGAACTTATCATTTTCTGTTGTAAGGTATTTAGAAATATCATTCTTAAGTCCTTCTAAAACTTACAGTGGTATCAGAGCCACGAAAAGTTTCTTTTCATTCTTATATTTTTTCCTTTTTGACTTTGCAAATAAATTCTTAATAAATTTTGCACCTTCGGTTATATGACCATAACCGAAGAATGAAAATTCAAACTTTTCGTTATCAATTGTACTATTATCAACAGAAGATACGGTACACATTTTCTTATAATTCTTATTGAATGTATATTGTTTATTAAGAAAAATGGTGACTATTCGTATTAAAGAAAAAGGATACCTACGTGTTGCAAGCCTACGCTATGCGCTGGCGCTGGGGGCCTTAGCCCGCGCGCCACGTGGACTGCATGCACGCGGTCCAAGCCCGCACGACGCGTGGAGCGCATGCGCGCAGGCTAGGCCCGTGTGGCATGTTGGCCCGCAAGTAGCTTGAGGTCCATTTTTTTTTCTTTTTTGAACGATTGTTTTTTTGGAAAATTACAGTATATTAGGGAAATTTTGGTCGTGTTAAAATTATAAAAGCAAAGTCAAGTGTTACAATTGTAACAAACGTGGATACTTCGTTCGTGAATCCACTGAGTTGAATAATAAAAAATAGATATGCTTTTATGAACAAACTTATGTTTATGTTTCTAGTTTCGCATTAGTTGCTAACTCTCATCCTTCGTGAATTGTAGACTCAAGAGCAACCAACCACATAGAAAACAAATGTCATGCCTTTGTGGATTTTCGTCGATTTAGCGTTGAAACAAAGTGGATTTACGTTGGCAACAACACACGTCTGGAGGTCAAAGGCATTGGGACATTGATGCGAAAAATGCTGACACAAGCAAATCAGATGCTAGCAAGTGCACTAGTCGAACAAGTAATAAAGTGAAAGAGTAGAGTTGTCGATCTCACGAGGAATTATATAACTACCTAAACAGAATTCTTTGCTAATAGGAGATAACAATAATTTCAAGATGGGTGTTTCAGAAAACTAATACTATATAAATATAAATAATAATAGTAGTAATATAGGGATGATATCTAAGGGCTGGACAATACTAAACTCAAGATGGCTACTCAGAATATTGCACAACAATCAAATATGAGATGAAAATCAA
>LTAE01008422.1:6199-20610 GCA_001647135.1 Pontederia paniculata | reverse complement strand
AAAAAGAAATAGGTTCACCCCCAACCTACTTGTGTTACCGACCTAAGCTAGAAAGGAATCCTGGGGGAACCTCTATTTCAATCTGATCTACTGTGAATGCTTTAAGATTCATCTCCTATATCGCCTACTTGATCTCACATTATGATTTGTGATCGAATGTTTTGTGTTTTGTGTTTTCTTGTTATTCGTTTGATTCTTCCCAAGTGCACACTATCCATGAGGACCTTATAGTGTTGTCATATTCACACAATGAGCATAGAGGTTAGTGATGAAGTTTGGGGGAACCTTAGTCCAGGTTATGCCTTCTGAGTTAGGGGATAGGTGAGGGTTTGCCCCTACCTTCGGAGCCTTGACCCAGAGCGAGTAGCAACGGCCTTCAATTTTACTTAAGATTTAGATAGAGAGGAGAAATGAGTTGCCTTGACCTCGAGAGAGGCTTGATAGGTAGCTTGGGGAATAAATCTCTTAGTCGGCCCCATGAGCATACGCCATGAGAGTGGAGGCTTGCTAATTAGGTTACCGCTGCGAGAGCACGGTGATGCTCCAACCTGAGAAAGCTCTCTAGCTGAACTTTTAGGTCCCCTTTAGAAAAGAGGCCAGTGCATGCTGAGAGGCGGTACCCCTCTGGCACTTGAGTGTCAAGATTTATATTCTTTTATCGGGATTTAAGATGGTGAGCTCTCCTCCTAGAGAGAGAATGAGACTATGGCCAAATTACATTTGGTCAAGCCTTGAGCCTTCACCCGAGAGCCGAAAGGTACAGGGTAGAGTTATCGCCGCGAGAGCAAGGCTGTCTTGACTCGTGGTGTAAGGGCCTAGGCGGCTTTTTATATTTTCACATCAAAGAGCAGATGGATGAGATTCAGAGGTGAACCCAAGGTTTGTCCTCTCATCATTGGAATTATCTTTCTTTTAAAGTCTATATTTTCTATTTTAAAAATCCAAAAACTTATTTATGTTTGCAATTGATTACCCCTCACTTATTTCGGTTGGGCTTGGACCTGTAATGTCAATCCCCAACCATGATAGCTTGTCTGAGAAAAAGTGAAAGTGATAGGCGTGAAAATGAAGTTTCCCTGTGGATCGATACCTAAAGTACTCGACGACTGCTGTATACTTGTGGTGATAGGAGTGTGCTAGGTTTATAAATACTAAAATTTAAAGTGAAGATAATCTTTTATAGAAACTTGACCCTGACTTTATGCCCTAACTTATGGTTATTTTCTAGCTTTCACCAATCTGAAGGGGTAGCTCCTAGGGAAGTTTTAAATGTGGTTTTGTACGCCCAAAGAGCCTCATTCAGTTTAGTACTCCAATCTTTCCTCGAAGAGGTTACTACTTTTTTCCAGAATAGATTTAATATGTCGGTTGCTTACCTCCACCTGCCCATAGGTCTCAGGGTGGTAGGGGGTAGTTCTATTGTGCCCATATTTTCTTAGTAGACTTTTAAAACCTCTTTCTATGAAATGCTTGCCCCCATCGCTAATAATCACCCTTGGCATTCCAAATCTAGGGAAGATGGTCTTCTTGAAAAAATTATGTACAGTGTGAGAATCACATCTAATTGTGAGAATGACCTCTACCCATTTTGTCAGGTAATCCACAGCCAATAATATGCATTTGTATTGTCCGAAATTTGGGAATGGACCCATAAAATCTACTCCCCACACATCAAATTGTTCAACTGATAAAATCCCAGAATGTGGCATCTCTTGCCTCTTAGATATAGATCCCACCCTCTAGCATCTGTCACATGACAAAATATATTGGTGGACATCTTTAAATAGAGTGGACCAATAAAAACCAGTTGCAATATTTTTGTAGCAGTTCTCTGGGTACCGCCATATCTGCCATGAACTGTGGTGTGATATTCAGCTATAATCGAGGTTGTTTCATCATTTGGAATACACCTTCTCATAATCCCATCTGGACATTCTTTAAACAGTAGAGGCTCATCCCAGAAATAGTACTTTGCTTCTGCCAAAAATTTTGCTCTTTGGTGTTTGTTAAGACCTTGAGGTAAAATACCTCCCACCAAGTAATTTGCAATGTCAGCATACCAGGGATTCTCTTTGATGTACATGGCTAGGAGGTGCTCATCTAGAGATGTCTTTGTGATTGTTGGCAGGTCAATCTAAGCTGGGGTCAGGTGCTGCAATCTTGATAGGTGGTCTGCAAGTTGGTTCTCAATGCCAATTATGTGCCTGATATTGCCAGAAGATCTACCTAATCAATATTGAATCCCTGAAGCAATAAGATCTACCTAATCAATATTGAATCCCTGAAGCAATAAGATCTACCTAATCAACCTTGGCTTGGCTTCCTTCTTTCCAAACAAGTGCCTGACTACTGAATGGTCCGTGTATACAATCACCTTAGATCCAATTAAGTATTGTCTGAACTTTTTCATAGCAAAAACTACAGTTAGTAGTTCATTTTCAATAGTTGCATAATTCTGCTGAGTCTGATCCAGTGTTCTGCTAGCATAACTTATGACATGATGTAGTTTCTTTTTCTTTTGTCCTAGCACATCACCTACTGCATTATCACTCACATCACACATAATCTCAAAAGGAATAGACCAATCTGGGGGTTGCATATTAGGTGTTGATGTAAATGCTGCTTAAATCTTGTTGAATGCTTGGAGGCAAAGATCATCAAATTGGAATTCTCTCTCTTTTTGCAGCAGCTCTGTAAGTGGTCTTCCTATTTTCGAGAAATCTTTGATGAATCTTCTATAAATCCGGCATTGCCCCAAAAATCTTTTTATTCCTTTCACATTTTTGGATGGGGGTAGGTGTGAGATGATGTCGCTTTTAGTTGGGTCCACCTCAATGCCCTTGTCATAAATCACATGCCTCGGAACTACTCTTTGTTGCACCATGAAGTGGCATTTCTCTCGATTAAGAACGAGATTGACCTCTTGACATCTGCACAACACTCGCTCCAAATTTGTTAGACAACGAGAATAGGAGGATTCATAGATCGAAAAGTCGTCCATAAATACCTCCATAACAGTTTCTATGAAATATGAAAAAATGGACGTCATACATCTTTGGAAAGTGGCAAGGGCATTACATAAACCAAAAGGCATCCTTCTATAGGTTAAAGTGTCATAAGGGCAGGTGAAAGTAGTTTTCTCTTCGTCAGCTGAGTGGATGGATATTTGAAGAAAATTGGAGAATCCATCAAGGTAACAAAAATATTTGTGTTTAGCCAGTCTCTCGAGCATTTGGTCAATGAAGGGTAGGGAAAAATGGTCTTTTCTGGTCACTTCATTAAGTTTCATAAAGTCCACATGGATCCACCATCCATTAGCCACTCGAGTTGAAATGTTTTCACTGTTATCATTCCTTACCACTGTCAAACCCCCTTTTTTTGGTACAACCTGAATAGGGCTAACCTAGGGTGTGTCTGGAATGGGATAAATCATTCCCAAGTCCAAGAGTTTCAGGATCTCCTTTTTCACTACATCTTGTAGATTTGGGTTTAAACTTCTTTGACACTCCCTAGAGGGTTTGGCATTGTCTTCCACAGGGATCCTATGCATGCATAAGGATGGACTCTACCCCCTAATGCCAGTCATTGAATACCCAATGTCTTTTCTATATTTTCTAAGAACCTCCAAGAGTTGATCAATTTGGACAAGGTCTACGAATGAGTTAATAATTACTGGATATGTGGAATTTGGGCCAAGGAAGTCATACCTGAGGGTAAAGGGAAGTGATTTCATCTCTATCTATGGTGCAGCTTGAGAATCATCTATTGAGAGAACAATCACTTCTGAAATGAGGCAAGCTGCTTCAGAAATAACTTCTTCAGAATTGTCAGACCCTGACTGTAGGTGAGTGCCCCCAGCTAGTTGATTGTCGGCAATGTTTTTGTTCATTTCTTCCCGTTTAGAAAGGATTCCCCTATTTAGATTTCCTATCTAAATGATTGAAGAGACTTCTTGTATGGCCTCATCAAGGATCTCTTTTGCCTCATTGATAGTTTCTTGTCTGGATGGAGCTTTCATTGCTTGATCCAGATTAAACTCAATTTTATCATCTCCTAGTTGGAATGATAATTTGTCATTTCTCACATATATCATTGCCCCTGCTGTTGCCAAAAAGGGCTTGCCCAAGATCAGTGGGGTGTTTAGGTCCTCTTCCATATCAAGAACCACAAAATCAGCTGGTATATAAAACTTCCATATCCTGATTGGTATATCTTCGAGTATGCCCAGGGGGTACTTCACTGACCTATTAGCTACTTGCAAGGTCATATTTGTATATTTCAAGTCCCTTCTATTCAGTTCCTGGCATAGGGATAGGGGTATTAGATTGAAACTTGCCCCCATATCACACAAGGCCTTGTTGACATGCAAGTTCCCTATATCACAAGATACTGAGAAACTACCATAATCCTTGAGTTTAGGAATGAATTTCCTTTGAATAACTGCACTAGCTTCTTCTCTCAGGGCCACCGTCTCGTACACATATATTATTCTCTTCTTCGATAAAATATCTTTCAAGAACTTAGAATAAGCAGACATTTATTGTAGTGCTTCGACAAATGGTACATTCAAGTGCAATTTCCTCAGGATGTCAAGAAATCTTGTGAATTGTTGATCATTTTGGACATTCATCAATCTTTGTGGGAAAGGTAGAATGCTTGAGTCTATGGGTTTCTCGTTGCACTTTTCAGTTGGTGTCTCTATCATAACTTGTTGTGGTTCAACAATCTCAGGTAGAACTTTTGGATCTCCCTTAGGTGAACAAATTGTTTTAGATTCTTCGGGACTAGTGTCTATAACCTGGGATGGTGTCTCTAATTGTTTTCCACTTCGAAGGATTACATCTTGACAATTCTCTTTGGGGCTGGTCTCTGGCTGTCCATGAAACATTCTAGGTGGTCTAGAGATTAGACTGGCTTGTTGGGCAATCTGATTTTTCAGAATTTTGTTATGAACAGTTAACCCTTAAATCTTTAATGACATTTGCTTCATGGCTTCATGTTGCTGCCTCATAGCCTCATGTTGTTGTTTCATAGCTTCACTATGTTGTTCCTTATTTTTCATTAGTTGTTCCAATATGGTTTCCAAGTGAGATTTCTCAAGAGTTGGACCTGTCTGTTGTTGTTGGAATTGTGAGAGTGATAGATACCTCTATGGATTAGCATTAGGTGGGTGTAGCTGCATTGTAGTTTTATAATTTTGAGTCTGTCCTGGAGGTTGTTGATAATGTTGCCCCTTGTAGGATAAGTTCGAATGTGTCTTGATCCAAGGAGGGCCTTACTGATACTGTTGGTTGTAAGGTTGTGGATTCTTATTCCACGATTGTTGATTTTGACTATAAGGTATTAATGCATTCATTTGTTCTTTAGGAACTTCTTGTGCATTATACCTTGAGGAACTGCAGCTCATGGTCATGTGATCTGGTGATCCACATCTGTCACACCAGGTGGGAGGCAGCTGCATTGTAGCCAGTGGCACCTTTAGCAGCAAATACTCCCAAATTAGGTGTATTGTTGCTATGATTTTGAGTGCTCTTTCTGATGGCCTTTTGGACCATTTCTTCAAGTTTAGCTGAGATTTGATCTCAACCCCCAATCTCTGAACTGGTGCTTGTTTGAGGTTTTTGTCTATTTGCCCTATCTTGCGTCCAATTGTGGTGATTCATGGTGACCTCCTCAATGAGTCTATAACCTTCATCAGTATTCTTGGCCATGAACCTGACTCCAGCTACTGAGTGTAAAGAACTCTTGCTAGCAGGAGCTAGTCAACTATAGAAAGTCTCAACAGCTCCTCAGCATGTCTTTGAATCTTTCCCAAGCTTCATAAATAGTTTCATTCTCCCAATGCAAAAACGATGTAATTTGATTCCTCATTGTCACTATCTTTCCAGGAGGGAAGAATCTTGATAGAAAAGCGGCCACCAATTCATCCAAGTTCTAATCGTTTCAGGTTCAATTGTCCTCAACCAGGTTTTAGCTCGATTTCTCAAGGAAAATGGGAATAATCTGAGCCTAATTGCATCACTTGATACATCATTGCATTTAAATGTGTCACATATTTTCAGGAATGTGATCAAGTGTTGATTTGGGTATTCTGTGGGAAATCTCCCAAACTGATTATGTCCAAATACTGCAATTAATGTCGAATTCAGTTGGAAGTTATCTGCATTGACAGCCGGCCAAGCTATTCCTGAATTCAATCGAATAGTTGTGGGGGTGCAAAACTCTTGCAAAGGTCTATTTTCATCTGGATTTGCCATTTCAATATGTTGTCTAGACATCTGAGCTCTTCTTCTCAATTCTCTTTGTGTCCTTCTTCTTATCCTGAAATTTCTCTCCACTTCAGGATCAAAGTCTCTCAATTTGTCCTCTACACTACTAGAGCTTGGCATACACAGTTAGAGATAAGCGCAGTATCTATAATATGGAATATTGAATGGCAAAATGTGAAAGAAGTAATTACAAAAAGAAGAAAAAGAAATCAAAATGAAAGATGAAAAGTGAATTATAAACAATGATACTCAAATATAAAAAATGAAAGTGAATGATTCATCTCGATACCAAACAAAGAATTGAATGTGAAAAATCAAAATTTCCCTAACAACGGCGCCAAAAATTTGATGAGCATAAATCATGTGTCAAAAATAAAGGTGGTACCAGGTTTTAGAACATCAAGGCTTGACAGTTCTGGACCTGGGGACACCTGGACAAAAACAAATAATCAACAAGTCTTAAAAATTAATCTAAACACACAAATTCAATCGCAAGTATACTGTTATCCCTTTAGTATTTTAGGGTCGAATCCACAAGGAAATTAAAATTTCACAATTCAACCTCTCTATTCTACCACGAACCGAAATCAAGGAGAAAAATATTTTGTGCAGAAAATTAGATGAACTATAACTAAAATCTGAAAAGATAAGTGAACAAATATTTTTGATATTTTTAGATTTAAAGTGGGTAGAAACACAATCAACACGAAGGAGATTAAAATATTAAAATAGGGGAAAATAGTCGGGACAAGAAATCATTTTTGAATCTTACTTGCTAATGAACACGTGAAGCTCAAATAATATCGATTTGAAACATTAAAGAATAAAACCTAGCTACTCTCACAGTCAAGAGTTGAACCTAAATCCCTAGAGGTTTCTCACATAACTCTCTCTAATGTCATGGATAACTTCTCTCCAATCTCCCATAGATATCCACAGGAGGCTCTCGGTCCCATAAAATACCTTAGACGAAGGAGTCAAGCCTCTCGGATCTCGATCCCTCGTAGATATTAGATACAAAGATAAAAACTAGCTACTACTCTACCTCGATGGAGAAGATTAAGCCTCTCGGATCCTAGCCTTCCATCGTGGACGAAATAGCAAATAGCTCACGACATTCGAGTTCAAATGTGCAAAGCATTAATAGTGAGAACTACAAACTATATGTTCCTAAATGGAATGGGTTAAGCCTCTCGGATCCCAACCTCCATGGAATTAATAGCTTACGATTCAAAGTATAAAAATCAGCACGTATACAAAGCACATAACAAAAGGAAAGATTGGAAAATCGAATGAAAACATGAATGTATCAAAAGATAGGTTCATATGGCAAGTAGGTGTTCTCAAATCATCCCATGTCTAGACCTAATCGTTTAGCCTCTAACAGTCATCAAACACATCACAACTAACATAATACAAGAGTACATTATTGGAGATTAATATAAGTAAGAAGCACAAAGCATAAACCAATGATACTCTCAAATCTCTGCACAAAAACCTCCTTCTTCCTCTGGTTCTCTTTTTTTCTTCGCAATGGTGGCGGCTCCACTCGATGCCTCCTCCCGGATGCAGAACAGAGTCCTCTTTCCTCCTTCGTTTTGCCCTTTTATCCTCCTTCTCTTGTCCAATCCTTGAATGTCATTTTTCCTTTACATAGCCCTACCAATATTCCCTAAAAATTATCAAGAAACCTTCTTCATTTGGACCACAAAAATTGACAGAGAGATCTGCAAATTCTATTTCATGTTTTATCTTCTAGCAAATTTTGGCAGGTAGTGGCAGAAGGTACCCCTGGGTCTAGTCTTCAGCCCAAGTACCCTCATGTACAATTTTTAACACACATGTCGCTAGGCTTGGGATACATTCCTTAGGAGAAATCAAGCATAAATCATTCAAAACTTTACTAAAGAAGAATCATTGGGGTGAAAATGTGTTTTTGGGCCTAGGAAATTTCAAAATGTGCAAAAGTTATAAAAAAGTGTGACAATATATGTAAATGGTGTATAATTTTATGAAAAAAATATAATCTTTGCATATATAAATGTGGAATGAATTTTCTATCATCAACATCTTACATGCACCTCAGTTATTACTAATTGATTCGATGCAACAGATCTGATGTAACTTATAGCATCTGTTACACTTTATCATAGGATTTTCTTGGTATATAAAAACATATGTACATGAACACACACTAATATGAAATAATTTCCTTTGGTAATATTAGCTTCGACAAGAAGTTCTAATTCCCTCACTATTATTAAAACTTGTAGCAAGCATCCAATCATTGTCTTTTTTTTTCCTAGTCATTTGTCTTCACATGAATGTCAGCGGCCTGCTCAATCAACATTTTTAGTTTCCTTTTGTTGTCTATTGAAAATGTTCTTTTATCATTTTGCAACGAAGGCAGTCAATCTAAAGATTTATGCATGCATCAGTAACAAAATGAATTGGGCTGTATTGACAGAGAAAATGTATTCAACATTATAAATACTTTAGTCCTGTTGTTCAAAGTGTTGTTTAATCATAGAAAAAGATGGGGGGTTTTTAGCTATTTGCACATTGCATGCAATGACAATTTGGTGAGCAATTTGCATTTACAGAGATAACCAAATGGCGGTCTCAACTAGTTTACAAGAGATCCCTTTTCTGTTGCTTCTCAATTAATGCATAAACTTTAGAAAACTGCAATCTGGGCAAAATGTCATTCAGGTTATCAAGTTCCTCTGTGGCAAGGAGAACTTCCTTGAATATACTATTTTACAGATATATGTTTAATAGTTTTAACTCGTGGTACAATGTCTTACTATTCTTTTCTGTTGACAAAAGAGGCCATGGATCTTATAAATAAGTTGAGAATAAATGAAATATGTATAGCCCGCTCATAATTTGAAGTCTTGACCAAGCCAAGTTGATTCGCCTTTTCCTACGGATTTTGTTATTGAGATATCTTCCTGTTGATTTCAACTTCCTATCGGTCGTTTGTCACTAGAATATATATTAGAGGAATACAAATCGATGATCTTAAGAATAAGATTTCATTTTGAGTATTTTTTTATAAATAAATATTCTACGGATTAAATATGAAAATATGATGATTATTTTCAATAAAACAAAGGATTAATTCTTTCTTCAAAAAAATATATCAAATTATTTTATTAATGACATGTCAGTCATTCTTATATTTGACAAGAAAATAATATATTAATTTAATTTACTATGTGAGAAATAATTCAATTTTTACTTTAACATTGAAATATCTACTAATATTTTTTTTGGGTATCAGCTCCAACCCTCGATGTAACTAATCCGAAGTCGAGATAAATAGTGAAACGGTATTCTCTCAATTAAATTGCCGACTTTAAGAATTGAACTCGAGACTATTAGAGTCGTCGACTTTGGAGATAGTTCTGCTAATCAATTGTACCAACCAAAATTGACTAAATCATGATTGTCAAAGTCAAATCAAATCGACATGTTCGATCGTCAATCGGGACTTAGAATGGTCCTGGTTCGATATCAAAACCAGAAAAAAAGATTGAACCAGATAAAATAGGTCAAAGCTAAAGAATTTGTGATCGAACCGTTTGAATAGGTTGATTTTAATGAACTGGGTGATTTAATTGAAAAATAGAAAAAAATAAAAACAATGGAAATTGAGCTTGACACTATTGGACCATGGAAAAAATTTATGGTTCAAGACATGTGAGATCACTTTTTTATTTTTATTTTTCTTTTTAGTATAAAACTAATTCTTCAATTAATATTTATGTTTGAATAGATAATTATTTAAGATATATTTTTATTAAGAATTTTATATCATTAATTGATCATAATTAATATAATTTTAGAGTAAAGATAAACTTATTTTTAAATTTAATCTTATTATTTGTGATTCTTTGTCTAAATTATAAATCATATTTTAATTTTATTTTATTTCAATAGTATCCAGTTTAACCATCTGACTTAATTGATTTAATCGGTCCTACCTTATCTGGAGACTTAATCTGGATCATTGTCCAGTTCGATTCTAACAACTTTGGGTTAAATGTCTACTAATAGTTTAGTTACTTATTCTATGAGTAATTTGATGAGTGCTTGATTTTATCTTTTAAAATGAAGTGCTAATTCAAATGATAATTTGAAATCAAATGGTACCCTAATAAATTATATCGAGAGAATTTTCGCAACACAACCCAGTTAGTATTTCTACCCAAAAAAAGTGTGCATCTATTGAAGAGTAAATTAGTGAAATCCGAATATAAAATGCCAAGAGGTTCGAAGGAGAACCTTTCAAAAACAATTGCTAGGTGATTCGTCCTACACTTGTCAGAAAATTCGAACCATCCCAAATAATATGTTTACGAAAGAAGTTATTGAAAAGCATAAGATTATTTTTTAAAACCTCTTTTGAACTATCACATAAAATTGAATATAACTCAAAATTATAAAATCGAGCAAAAATAAGTCTAAATTTTTTTTTTTCAGTCGAACACGTTAGTCCATCTATTATCCTTCATTCAGTTTATTGTTAATCTTTTTATTTATTTATTATATATTATTTTACCCTCTAAAATTAAAAATTAAAAAAATGTTTTCCTTCTTTTTCCTCTCGCCGACAAGTGATCCGCGCATGGGCATCGAGCTTGCCTCGCACGCAAGAGATGCCTGCGCACGAGGTGAGCTCTCCTTCTTTGTGAGGCGGCGAGCTCACCATCGTGCACACTAAGAGCTCGCCCTCACGCGAGGCAATGTGCAATTCGATGAGCTTCTCGTAATTCATTTTAATTATAAGAAAAAAATAGTCATTTAACCAATTAAACAAATAAAAAATTAGATGCTTGGATCAAATTGTCCAGATGAAAAAATTTAGACTTACTTTTATCATATTTTATAATTCATGATTAGATCTAAAATTTTACGATAATTCGAAAAAATTTGAAAAAATAAGATTCTAGATATCGGTGGTCAATTTGCCTCCATTTTCATGAACCAAATCAACTTCTTGGAGTCCGATTCCACATATGAATTATGGATGTTTAATGCTTCCCTTTCCAAAGATGAATGAAATTGTCCTACATAAGAGTACTTGCATATGTAATAACATAATTTATTTTCCCATCTCACCGGGTAAAATAAAAGTTCATCTAACTTCAATTTGTATCAGGATACGGTCAAAGACTTTGACTTTTTGATCTATGGTGAAGCCCTAGACCCGCGCGACTGATAAAGCAAGGTCATGAAGAAAAATCTTATTCAAAACATTGTGCAAAAGATGTCTCAAAAGTCAAGTTTTATATCAACATCAATCTCCAACAATCCTATGTTTGCAAATAATAAAATGACATTTTAAAATAACTCCCATAACCTTAAAATCCAACAAAAAAATGTCAATTTATACATGGTATGCTTCAATTTAAGAAAAACATAATTACTATCCAATTCACCAAAGTCACTTTAGAATTTGTGAGAGTACTTTGCTATAAACGTAAGTCACTGTGAATCCGCACACTAAAAAAATACGAAGTTTAATTTGAAAAAAAAATTATGATCTAATTTTATTTATATCAAAAGAACTTTTATACTGATTTTTACGGATAAAAGTATGACTTTAACTAAAAGATCCAAACACCTAAAAAATCATCCTAAAATAAAAAAGAAAAATTAGATAACAAAGATCCTAACTAATATTTTTCAAAATAATATGATTCTTCTACATTGAAATCTCCTTAAAAAATTCATCTTTGAATTTAAATTATTGTGTCTCTATAAATTGGATGAGACGTAGCTAACGATTTGACGAAAGTGATGCATAAGAGGGTTGAGCATGTTTCTTTATTTTATTTTTCACAATCAAAATCCAAAATACATATAGGTCCGTTCAGCCTACTCTTGTATCACTTGATACAGCGAGGTTGTGAAAAATGAACATAGCTACGCTATGAGGCAAGAAAAAACAATATCAAAATCCATTGTGAAATTAGAATCCACCAACAATGTTCATTTGCACATTATCTATTTCAAATTGAGAACAAAAATAATTACTATGAAATTCACCATAGTCACTCTAAAATCTACCTGTGTTCTTCAGAATCCTTCATGAATTTATACCATAAAAGAATACAAAATTTAATTTGAGAAAAATATTTATATTCTAATTTTATTTATTTAAAAAGTATTCTTATATAGAGCTTTAAAAATAAAGTATGATTCTAACTAAAAGATTTAAAATAACTTAGAAATCATTCTAAAATAAAAAAAACTAGATAACAATAACCCTAACTAATATTTTTTAAAAAAATAATAATAAGTGAGTTTTAATAATTAGTTAGATGATATGTGCCCCTACATGGACCCTCTTGGTCTTCCAATAGGTCCATCCCTCTATATTTATCTCTTAACTTATCATTCATTTTTGAATCCATGAAGCTTCCTAGTGAGAAAGTTTCTGCATAGGTCAATCTCATGCATATGTAGTTTGCTCTAATGTACCAACGATGTATGGTAGAGTGGTAATAACTTCTCACTTCAGTAAATCTCCTGTTTGAGTTCTTGGGTGCACAAAAACATTTCATTAAAAGTCTCATCCGCTAAATTTAGACATGCGATTTAGAATGATAGATATTAGTCGAGTATTGACACCTTGGCCAGCATGACTACCATGCCACCATAGAATTTGATATTATCATACCACAACTTGAATATTGATGTGGAAATAAAAAAAAAAGTAGTTTGCTCTTATGCACATCAAGAACATGTTTGATCGATTAATTTTGACTAATAATTATAATTATCGACTATTTAATTTTAAATTATCAAGGTTTGCAAGATTATCATATTTACTTCCAACATAATATCCAAGTCAGCTTGTTTGAGTTGAAATGAGGATTAAAGAAGAGAAGAAAAAAAAAGTTAATAGTTTAATCTTATTTGATTATATTTTTAATGAAGTTTAATGTCCTTTTCATTTGCTTATGTTCCCCTCTAATAATTTAATTTTCTTTCAACTTTAAATAAAGTGTAAAGGATATATATATATATATATATTTATATAATAGTTTCCTATTTCATCCTTATTTATAACATATATAAACTCACGATGTATTAATCTAAAATAAAATTATCATTTAAGTTTTATTTCTCTCAATTTTTTTTAATTATATCATTCAAATAAAATTAATTTTTTTTAACTTTTATTCTCTTCTATTTTATTTTTCTTTCCCTTTGCTACTTTAACTTCTCCTCAATGATAGCTAAATCAAACAGACTCTATTATACCTCACAGTGATCCAGCACTCACTCCGACTAGTGTGGCTATCATGCCATCATGAGATTGATATTGTCATACCACAGTCCACACCCAAGTAGTGAGGTGGCAATAAAAAAAAGTATATTGCTCTGATGCACATCAGGAACATGTTGATCGATTAATTTGGACTAATAATTAAGATTATCGTTTTGAATTATTAAGGTCCACAAGTATATCATATGTGGTCCCAATATAATATCTCTAATAATTTAAATTATCACATAATTGGCGATTTAAATAGTATTCATAATTGATGTTTTTTATGCGCACGTGTCGGAGGTTGGATCATTATCGCTCGTCCGCAGTAGCAGGGGTGCGTGATGCACGTCTATATTAACTTGGGTTAAAAATACATTCAAACAAATAGAAGAAAAATATATTGTTTTCAATTTCGTATTACTAAATGGATGTTTTTTCTAAGAGTACTATTTCTAATCTACTAGAAATATAAACCTAAATATACATGTGTCCATCATATTACTTCGTTATAGACGATCTAACTTGTCAAGCAATAGATATTATTTATAAAGTGATTATTCGAATTTCATACAAAATCTTTCTTATTTATAGTTTACGTTAATATTAGTCATATCGAATTCTACATAAATAAAATACTACAATAACACTAGTAATAATAAAAATATAGTAAAATAATAATAAATTTGTAATAAAAAATATATTTATATAGTTCATATATTATTTATGTTGTTGTTATTAATACGATTATAGTATTATGAGTAATAATAATAATAATAATAATAATAATAATAATAATAATAATAATAATAATAATAATAATAATAATAATAATAATAATAATAATAATAATAATA
>LTAE01008421.1:0-20612 GCA_001647135.1 Pontederia paniculata | reverse complement strand
AGAGTCTTGAGAGGCTAACTTTGGCCATTTGAATTCTCTAAGAGTGCGAAAACGAGAGCCTTAGTTCTCCTTTGAGAAGGGTTCGAGAGAGCTTGAGAGATTACATGTAAGAGGTTGTTCTCCTTGTCCTCAGTACAAGAAAAGGAGATTTGTAGGGAGCCTTCGCCCTTGAAGAAGGACTTAGTGAACTCCGAAGATCTCGTGGAGAAGATCAGAGCGGGGACGTAGGCCAGGAGTTCGGCCGAACCTCGATAACAAACTTTGTGTTTGTTCTTCTTACTCTTCTCTCTCTTTATTTGTGTTTATATTCATACTTGTTTGCTTCTGCTAACCATAACATATCTAGATTAAGTAAAGAAGAACTAAGATTTACCAATTCACCCCCCCCTCTTGGTGCCATTCTAGATCCTACAGAATACACCTTCATGCCATTAAGTTTTCCAAACATTTCCTTGGGGGCGTTTCCCTCTTGGTAATCTTTGTAGATTATTGGTAATCTGAACTTAAAATTACCTGGGCCCACCAGATTACCATGTTTACTTATTTTAATTTGTAGACAATCTGAATTACCTAGCAATGTAGATTGCCTATGAAGTAGTAACCCACATTACCTAAGAGGGGGATGTCTAATCAGATTACCACTCAAGTGGTAATCTTATTTATATTAATTTTCATATTCGCCCTTTCAAATCTTTCATAAATAGAACATAACACAATAAATAAATCATCATAATAATAACAACAACACAAATAACACTAATGTTATTATTATAAATTAATGACTATAATAAATATTATTTAAATAATATTATATTATTATGATCATATTATGAATTAAAAAATAACATTAATTGTTATATATAAGTATAATTAATTAGACTAATTTTCTTATGAATTGTTATTATTAATTATAAAAATTATTTTATTATCATGAAGGGTACTAATTACTTAAATACATTAATTTGCGAGTATAAGTTGATAAATTTCAATTCAATAATACAAAATTTTTAACTTAATAATATTTATAAAGGATATTTTGGTAAAATAGCGTATATTATTAGTAATTATTTATATAAGTAAATATGATAATTTGAATTACCACTTAGATTACTTATATATAGTAAACAAGGTAATGCACATTATTGGTAATTTAATAGGTGATAATCTTTCTGTTAGGTAACGTAATAAACGCCTCCTTAGATCTAACCAGATTTTACTAGCACTTTGAGTATAAAAAACATTACTGATCAATCCTTTTGCAGCAGTACATGTAATCCAAGAGAGCACTAATGCAGTGCAATGTTTCCATTGGAATTCTAAAATCTTATCAACCTGTTCTAAAGGGTAAGATCCATCTACGAAACATTGTTTATTTTTAGGTAATAATGCATTATACATAGCATTACTCCAAGCTGAGTAATCTTCAGATCCAGTCAATCGTTCAGAAATCAAAACTTGACCAGGCTCAAGTACAAAGGGCTAAAAATATCTATAGCAATCGTTGATGAAGAAGAAGTAGAGCAGACATCTTCATATTCAAAACGCACAAATCAAACAAGGATCAAAACTCTAAGATTCAGATCCTTCTTAACAATCGCTCCAAGAACAAGAACAACATCAAAACAAGAAACTACAAAACTTAGTTGAGGAATGATCTGACCATCCAAATGGCCCAAGTTGTAGATTTGAAGTTTCTTAGAGAGGCTCTGATACCATGTTGAGATTTGAGGAGCTGGAACGATCAAATCACCACAACACAACACTCTGCAAGAACAAACAAGTAAAGGAGATATTTTGGGGAAGGAGCTCAAGAAGCTTCTATTGAATTCATCAGAAAAAACTCTTACAACATTCCTTCTATTTGATCTGGAAAATCTTCTAAGATATCAGACTACTAGTTTCATTTCGTTACTGACTACTGTTACAAAACAACTTATATATAACGCTACAATATCAACTACTAACTACCGCTACATATGAACATGAAATATAAAACAACAACGAATACACTTCTCAACATTACGTACTATTTGATCTGGAAAATCTTCTAAGATATTATTTTGTTCTATAAAGTTATTAAAAAAATCTACGTATTCCACAAATTATTCTTGATTTTAAGCTACAAGTGTCACAATATTGTTTTACCACGTTATTATTTTTTTTAATTGTTCGACAGTTATCGTCTTGAAATTTTTAATACATTGTTATTGAACTTTTGAATTCAAGATTCTTCAATTATTCCACAATCACTATTCCGTATAATTTGTTGAATCATTAATCTCGCCGCTTGAAGTTAACTTCAAAATTATTTTATCGTTTTGTTGATTCTGCAAATATATGTCATTGATATGTGAGATTATTCTGCAATCATTTCCAAAATATTAGATTCTCGAATCCCCTATATACTGATATACATATATTTTGTTTTGCAATTGTTACTCATTGATTACTATTTCATCATTGATTAATATTTCCTAAATTACCATCCATCATATAATCAGTTCATTATCAACTCTATATTTTTCAATTAACTTCCCGTTAAATTCATATCTTGTGATTTGAAATCCTTGTTATGCAACTGTTTTAGTAATAATCATTATTAATCTGTTATATACATTGTTTCCTCATTTAGTCAATTTTTGAGATTATTTTGCTTTAAAAAATATTTTTAATGAAAACATTTTTTTAATTTCTTTTTCGAAATTTATTCTGATATTTAAATAAATTTTATTTTTCAGAAATTATTCTATTTAAAATTATTTAAGGACATATTATTTTCGAAAATTATTTAAACTTTTATTTAAGTCAAATTATTGGAAATTATTTAAAGACTTTAATTTCGAGAATTATTTTTATTATTAAAGGACAATTTTTAATTTAAATCATTCAACGAACTTTATTTTTGGAGATTAATTTGTTTTCGGAAATTATTTCTATTTTCTGAAAATTATTTTATTTTTTGAAAATTAATTTATTTTCCTAAAATTATTTTATTTTCTGAAAATAATTTAAAGAATTTTATTTTCGGAATTTTTTAAAAATTATTTAAAGAAGTTTTATTTTTGGAAAAGATTTTATTTTTGAAAATTAGTTAAGAAATCCTATTTTTGGAAGTTATTTTATTTCTGCAAATTATTTAAAGAAGTTTATTGTCGAAAATTATTTTTTTGAAAACTATTTAAATATTTTTTTTTGAAATTAATTTATTTTTTATAATTAATAAAGGATATTTATTTAATTTGAAAATACTTAAATATTAATATATATTAAATATTTTCCGATCAATCTTAACTCTTATTTATTGTTTAGCAAACAATTGAACATTACATAATAATGAAACACCTTAATGACGTTAATTATGACATGCAGAGTAAAAAAGAGGTATAGACTGATCCATGAGAACCTGGATGAGTACATTGACTCTACTGCTTGAAAGCTTTCTGAGGGAGTCACATATGAACAAAGGAAGACCGAAGAGAAAGCAAAGGAGCAGTGAGAGAGAAATGATAGAAAAACAAAAGTCTTGATATTGATGCATATTGAGGACAATCTCATCAGAATATTTGAAAATCATAAAACAACACATGATCTATGCGCTTAAGGACAAGTATGGTGATAAAACTAATAGTAATGTCTAACTTCTCTTATATAACTATAATTTCCTACAGGATGAAGGAAAATGATAATGTAATAGATCATGTAAATAAGATGATAGTCATGGCTAAGGACTTAGTCTCTACATGGATAGTCCTACCAGAAACTTTGCAGATGACAACGGTGCTGAACAGCTTGTCATCTTCATTCGACATGGCTGTCACAACGTTATGACTTAACGAAATAGTTAAGTCGGACATAAACTTGTCGGCCCAGCTAGCCATAGAGCAGAATATGACTAAGAACAAAAAGAAGGTGGAGATCTTCGAAACCGAAGAGGTGGAAGAAGAATCGAACGCCACACTCCACCAGAAGAATCTAGGACCAAACATTAAGCAATTTAAAAGGTTCACAAGACTAGCAAGATGATCTTGTTTTAACTGTGAAAAGTTTGAACATTTCAAGTCCAGCTGTCCCACAAGAAAGAAGTTGGGTCAAAACAAGACCCTGGAAAGAAAAGGCCCTAGCAAAATCGAGTTCACTGGAATCGTCGAGTGCAATGCTGCGACAATAGATGTTGACGGATGGTGGATCGACTCTGATGCGACCCGCCACATCGCAAAGACCACAGAAAACCTGGTGGACTTCAAAGATCTAAAGGCTAGAGAACAAAGGGTATTCATGGGGAACAACACCTATCTGAATGTTGAAGGTGTTGGAAAATATAGGTTGGACATTATGGTTATCCATGATATGATGTATACATCAGGGATCCATCGGAAACTCATCTCAATCTCTATTCTCATAAAAAAGAACTTAGAAGTCCATTTATATAATGACCATGTAACCACAGAAAAAAAAATGATAGGGTCTTGGTCATGGGAAAACTTGTACCTAGTCACGACTCATTTTTGTCTAACGGACAAGAATAATGAAATAATGAATGTCTCTTCTGAATATTCCTTGTATTTTCTGTCAGATTATAATCTCTGGCATGAGAGATTAGGTCATCCTGAAAAGGATAAAGTGGAACAAATAATGAGAATGAACCTAGAACCTAACATATCATGAACAATGACATCTCCTTGTGAACATTGTTTGACCGTAAGATGACTCGAAAATCTTTTCCAATATGAACAAGGTCAAAGGATTGTTAGAATTGGTACATTCGGATATTTGTGGTCCATTGAGTGTTGCTACCCATAGAAACAAGGAATCCTATATCACATCGATCGACGATTATTCTAAGTTCTCCTATGTCTATCTTTTGTAAAGAAAAGATGAGACTTTTGAAATGTTTAAGAGATATAAGACTGAAGTGGAGAAGTAATTGAGGAAACCAATTAAAATTTTAAGGACAGACAAAGGAGGGGAGTACAACTCCCGGAAGTTTGAGACTTATTGCATTCAGGAAGGCATATGTAGGCGGACTACAATGCCTTATACGCCGCAACATAATGGTGTGACAGAGAGAAAATATATGACTTTGATGAATGCAGTAAGATGTATGTTGTCCCATTTTGGTCTTCCTAAAAATTTCTGGAGTAAAGTAGTGATGACTGCAAATTACATACAAAATAGAATTCCCACCAAATTCGTAAAATTAACGCCATATGAAGTATGAAATGGCAGAAAGCTCAGTTAGGTCATCTCCAAAAATGGGGATGTAAAGTGCATATCTTAGTTCCAAGTCAGCTTAGGTACAAGCTGGAGTTTAGGACGGTGACATATAGGTTTATAGGTTTATAGGATATAGTGATACATCCAAAGGGTATATATTCTTCCACAATGAGAGAGTTCTTATCGAGAGTCGAGATGCAACCTTCTTTCAGAATGAAAAGGAAAATGTGCATGAAGCAGAGGAACATGAGCCTCTAACTATCCTTGAGGATGACGACGTCGACTCGGAACAAGACACATTGGACATAAGTCAAGTAGTGGGAGATGATATACAGAATATCATACCTTTGGAAGAAGTGGATGAACTCATACAATCCACGAGTATAATCAGAAACAAGAGGCCCCGGACGACGCTCGCATATTTAGACGATTACCAGCTGTACGGATGTGAGGCTTCGTGTTACGCCATCGATGTTGATATAGAGGATTGTGCATATCCTATTTCTTATGATGAAGCAATTGCTTCAGAGGAATCGATATCATGGTTGGACGCCATGAGAGATGAGTTAAACTCCATTAATCAGAACGGCGTATGAGCATTACGTGATTTGCCAATTGATCGGCAGTCCATAGGGTGAAAATGGGTATTCAAGAAAAAGTACTACACTGATGGTACTATTGATAAGCACAAAGCTAGATTAGTTGCCAAGGGTTATACTCAGAAAGCCGACATTGATTTTCAGAAAACCTATTCTCTGACAGCTAAGTTTGCATCTATTAAAATCATCTTAGCGTTAGTCGCATATATGGATTTGCAGTTATTCCAAATGGATGTTAAGATCGCATTCCTCAATGGAGAATTTGAGTGAAGACATATATATGCGATAACATGATGGTTTTCTAGTGAAAGGTCAAGAGAATAAGGTTTACAAGCTAAAAAAAGTATTATATGATTTAAAATAATCATCACGTCAATGGTACAAAAAGTTCTATGTCACGGTTATCTTATTTGGATTCATTGCGAACAAATTGACCGTCGTGTGTACATCAAGAAGAGTGAGAGCAAGTTTATCATAATGTCATTATATGTCGATGATATTTTGCTCACCGAAAATGATGTCACAATGCTCAATGAGATAAAAGAAAAATTGAGCAAGGAATTTGAAATAAAAGACATGGGAGAAACATCGTATATTCTTGAAATTCAAATTACTCGAGACAGAAACTCAAGAACATTGAGTTTGAGTCAAGAACAATATCTCAATAAGATACTAAAACGATTTGGGATGTAGAGCGACACCCCAACACCGACAACTATTGTGATAGGACAACGACTTAGTAAGAGTAAGTATCCTAATGTAGGACAAGAACTTTTAGATGTTCCTTATGCACAAGAGGTGGATAGCTTGTGTATAAGGCTTGATTTGTCTTACCCTTTAAGCATAGTTAATAGATATCAAAGTAATCCTGAGAAAGCTCATTGGGAAACCATCAAGAGGATACTTAATTATCTTAAAGGTACCGTACAACTAAAATTGACATACCAAACTGATTCATTTGAGCTTGTAAGTTATTCAGATGCGGATTTTTGCGGGGATATTGACGATCAAAAATCCAAATCAGATCACTTATTCTTATTGGGTGGTGACATTATTTTTTGCGGAAACTAGAAATAAGGATGTGTGGCTAGACATACACAAGAAGTTGAATAAATTGATTGTAGTATGATGACCACTCTTGTAGTATGGATCAGACATTTTTTTTAGAATTTGGGCTTAACTTGGTCGATAGACCATTGCAGATGTACTTTGACAATCAAGTAGTAATAAGCTTGATAGACAATGGAGCAAACAGTTCTAGAGGAAAATATATATAGGTTGAGTATCATTATGTAGATGATGTAGTGAAATGGAAAGAAGTGATAATAACCTCCGTGCCTACAAATGATATGTTAGTTGATTCTCTTACAAAAGGAATTCAAGTGGGTACATTTATTAAACACGTTGATTTAATGAGACTCAGAAATATTTGAGTCAAATTAAAGTTTTATGAATAATGAACTTTAGGCTTATATCTTTTAAATTTTCGCACTACACGAATAGTGAGAGTGTCAAAATTTTATGATCACACCGGTCAAGTAGGAGATGTTAAATGATGACCGTCGTGGTCATTTTGAACGAATCCATCATGCTCGTTGAGGTGGCACCGTGAGACGCGCTCCATGCGCTCAGATCTCGCGAGGCGATGTGGGGTGGGCGGGGCACGCAGGAAACGCGACAACGGTGTGGTAGGGGCAAACTTAGTGGGTGTAAATCGCGCTATAAAATGTGCTCTAGATTGAGCGATATAACCCACCCGAAGGGAGCCCCTAATCGCTATTATTTTTTCTTCTATTTCGGCCAATATATATATATATATATATACTTTATATATCAAAAAATTGGAAGATCATAACCCACGTATAACGTGGGTCCTCTCCTCTCAGCCTGACATGTGAAGAATCTTGTACCTTGAAAGTGGCGAATGAAAATATTATAACTAAAAATTATTGAACTACAGTATACCTTTACTTCTATTATACGAGTTTCGTGCATAGAGTTTACTATTTTACGTCTCGAGTTAGGGATAAAATGGGTTTATATAAATTCTCGATTTTAAAAATCTCCTACCTAATTATAATATAATAAGTGATGTGATTATTATATGTTAATCATGTATGAGGGGCTACATACATTACTGTCGGATTAGGATCTAATCCACATCCATCATTAATGCTGCAACGAGTGAAGCATTGTTTGACACATGCCAAATATTACACCATCAGTTTGCCTTTAGCAAAAAACATCTAATTAGCAGAAACTTGATGCTTGACATATATTTTAATATTTTATACGCCTTTTTTGTTTTCATGTCAAATTAATGTATGATGAAAACGCCTACCTCATAGATTCTATTCGTTTTTATTAATTATCTTCTTTGGCTTTTATGAGGTAAGCATGTCAAAGTGACAAACAAACAGACACAGCATGAGATAGATCTCATGAGTCATGAGCACCTATTTTTCCTTGTTTGTGGCCAATCAGACCTCACAAGCATCCAACAGCCACCCAACTTTTATACCACCTCCTTTAGATTTGTGTCAGCCTTTCCACCTTGTTATTATTCTGAGATGCTAATAATAAAATATCAAATACATCACAAGAAAATAGAAAAAAACTCAAAATGTAAAGAAAAAAATAATCTTGCAAGGAGGTTCTTTGATTGGCAGCACCTGAGCAAACTCTTCCTGTCCATTCAGTCTAAGAGTTTGTCCCAGACATCTCATTCATCTCCTGTGCTTCAATATTTCTGGCAACCATGAGGACAAGGTAGGTACGCATATGTTACGATTTGCTGCCTTCTTATTTTCTTCTGTGTTGCTTTTGGGTTAAGTGAACACAACGGAGCCTTGTTGCCTGTTCCTTTCTGTCCTGATGCTTTTTCTTCTCTCTTTTGCTTACAGCTCCGTGCTTGTTGTGAGTTTTTATATCCCTTTCACCATTGGAGCAAACTGTCCCTTCCATGTAAAGTAGTTGCAATTTTCTTCTTCTTTTTGTTTCCCTTGGACCTTTTGGTGTTTAGAGAGCTACGAGTTGAACAAATATCTGCAACTTGTAGTGTTTTTTTTCTTTTCTGTAATTGAAGTCATCTGTGTTTTGCTGGTTGTAAATCTGTCTCTTGTCGGCGACAGTAATTTTTTACCAATATTTTGTTCTTGTTTCGAAAGCTAACTTTGGCCTACTGGTCATTCCATTAAGAAAAATTATCTCGTTTTTTCTTACATGTACAAGCATAAATTTCTTAGCTCACCTTTTGCATGCCCAAACATGGATCCAGGCCATCATATTTTTCTAGGATTTCTTATGGTCCTTACTGGAGGACATGCTTCTTAAATACCGCACAACCGTATTAAGCACTGCCCTGAGAATGGAGATTTGCGATTGGTGTTCTCTCTCAGCAAAGCCTCTCAATTGGTTGTGAGAAGGGAATTCGTTGTTAGTCTTTCATCATGATGAAGCTGGTCATCTTTGCAATCTGGTTTCTTCTCGTTGTTTCTGGATTAAGTACCAAGGTCACTTCTGCAAGACCTGCTACAGTAAATGTTGGAGCCGTCTTCTCCTACAACACCACCGTCGGTAAGGTTGCCAAGGTTGCCATTAGTGCTGCAGTTGATGATGTCAATGCTGATCCCAACATTCTTCACGGCACGAAGCTGGTTGTTCAGATGCAAGATTCTAACAAAAACTTTTTTGTAAGCATCATGCAAGGTATATATCTTATGTTCCTATGTGAGAATTTGTAGATTTATGCTGTTGATTAATATGCTTGAATGGATGTACTAAAATGCCAAAAAAGTTGTCTTTCAATGATCCTTCAATTTTTTATGTCACAGCAAGTCTAAATGCTTGTCTTTTGGATTTCTTTTGCATCTGGAAGCACTGCAATTCATGGCCAAGGATGTCATTGCAATCATCGGACCACAGTCTTCAGTAATCGCTCATGTTACTTCACACCTTGCAAATGAACTTCAAGTCCCCCTTGTATCCTTTGCAGCAACAGACCCTACACTGTCTTCACTCCAGTATCCCTTTTTCATTCGGACTACTCATAGTGATCTCTTCCAAATGGCTGCGGTAGCAGAACTGGTCGATTACTACCAGTGGAGCCAAGTCGTTGCCATCTTCGTGGATGATGATTATGGAAGGAATGGGATATCTGCTCTGGGTGATAAACTTGCGGAGAAGCGCCATAAGATTTCGTATAAAGCTGCACTGCCTCCTGGAGCTACAAGGAGTGAAGTTATGGACTTGTTGGTTAAGGTACAACTGACATCTTCTCGAATTGTCGTCGTGCATGCAAGTCAAACCATTGGCCTTAAAGTTTTCTCTGTGGCCAACTTTCTTGGAATGTTGTCATATGGGTATGTTTGGATAGCCACAGATTGGCTTTCTTCTCTATTAGATTCTTCCTCGCCGTTGGATGCAGCAACCATGAATTCAATTCAAGATGTTATCACATTGCGTCAGTACAGCCCTGATTCAGAACTCAAGAGTGCTTTAGTTAGGAGATGGAACCACTTAGCAGGAAAAGTTAGCAATGCGAACTTTCAGCTAAACTCTTATGGTCTACATGCTTATGATACAGTGTGGATGCTTGCTCATGCATTGGATGCTTTCTTTAGGACTGGCGGGAACATTACATTTTCGAATGACACAAATTTGAGTTCTTTTCAGGGTGGAAGTCTGCATCTTGAAGCAATGACCATGTTTAATGGAGGGACACTTTTGCTAGATAAACTTCATGAAGTCGATTTTAAGGGTGTGTCCGGTCCATTCAAGTTGGACCCCTATGGCGACCGCATTAATCCTGCCTATGATATTCTTAATGTGCTAGGGACTGGTTCCCGGCTAATTGGTTACTGGACAAACTATTCTGGTTTGTCAGTTGTGTCTCCCGAGAAACAGTATATGAAGCCAGCAAACCGTTCTAGTGCACATGAGAAACTCTCCAGTGTCATTTGGCCTGGAGAGAAGACGGCCAAGCCTCGCGGATGGGTTTTTCCTAATAATGGGAAAGAATTGAGGATTGTAGTTCCTAACAGAGTCAGCTATCGTGAATTTGTCTATAAGGTTCCAAACAGTGACATGATAAAGGGATACTGCATTGATGTTTTTTCTGCTGCTGTGAACTTACTTCCATATCCAGTTCCCTATAAGCTGATTCCTTTCGGAGATGGGCATGACAACCCAAGTTATACTAAGCTTGCTGAGATCGTTGCATCAAATGTAAGTTATACTCGGTAAAGATTTTAGGCAAATCTCTAAATGGATATCCTAAAACATAGATCTCTAATTTCTCAAAAAAGAAAACATAGATCTCTATGGTTATTAAATGCAGCAACTAGCTAAAATATAAGAGCCCTATGTTCATTCTTTTTGTAGGAGTATGATGGGGCTGTAGGAGATATTGCTATAGTCACAAATCGGACAAGGATTGTTGATTTCACACAGCCATACATTGAATCTGGACTTGTTATATTGGCACCTGTAAAGAAGCATTCCTCAAATGCTTGGGCTTTCTTACAGCCATTCACCTTAAAGATGTGGGTTGTCACTGGGGCATTTTTCTTTATTGTAGGAGCAGTTGTTTGGATTCTTGAACACAGGATCAATGATGAATTCCGCGGTCCTCCAAAGAAGCAGATAGGCACCATCCTTTGGTAAGTCCAAGCCTAAGCCATCTGTAAGTTTCAAGGCCCATCTTAAGATGTAAAAATGTTTCAGGAGTGCATAGAGTTTCATTTTGATAACATGACTATAAAATTGTATAATTAGCAGCCGTTACATTACCAATGTTAACTGATTAGTTTAGATTTGGTGACTATATGAGCGCTAATCTTCTACCTTTTCTTCAGGTTCAGCTTCTCAACTTTGTTTTTCTCACATAGTGAGTGATGTAAATCCATCTTTATGTTTAGTAACTTAATTTAAAGGAGTAACAGGTCCTGATTTTATTCAATTGGGTTGCAGGGGAGAATACTGTAAGCACTCTAGGCCGTGCGGTGTTGATAATATGGCTGTTTGTGGTTTTAATTATCCAGTCCAGCTACACAGCCAGTTTAACTTCTATTCTTACTGTGCAACAGCTTTCATCTCCTATTAGAGGGATTGATAGCTTGATAACTAGTAATGAACCTATTGGTTTTCAAGTAGGATCATTCACTGAAAACTATCTAGCTGAGGAACTTGGCATTTCAAGATCCAGGCTAAAGCCTCTTGGTAATCCGGATGCTTATGTTACAGCGCTTGAACGTGGTCCTTATAATGGAGGAGTTGCTGCTATTGTCGACGAGCGGCCTTATATTGAGATGTTTTTATCAATTCAGTGCAGATTCGCTATTGTGGGCTCAGAATTTACCAAAAGTGGCTGGGGATTTGTAAGTATTTCCTGAAGCTCAATTTTTTCTTCAACTACTTGAGTTCATGTCCAAGTAGCAACAAATCTCTTTTATCTCTCCCAAAACATTTTTTCACTTAAGAGTTTCAATGTGCGTCGTAAATGATAATGTCGGAAAAATTGTTGCCTTATTTAACAAGATATACTCATGAATCCTTTCCATATCAGTGCATTATGAGTTGTGCTGGAGATTACAACTTACGTGTCAATATAAGAAGGATATTTTTTCTTCTGTAAGGTTGCTTTTACCTGCATTGTTGTCTTGTAATTGTGATGAACTTCTAGATTTTCAACTGCTTTGATGCTCCTTATTAATGCGACATCTGCATATGAATTTCCCAGTGGATATCAAGAGCATGTAGGTCGGATTGATAATATGTAAGCTAGCAAGGGTAGTTGATCAGATGGGGTTTACATGAATCCATGGCTTTAGTTATGAATTCACATTATGTTCCTTGAATTTTTCAGTCTCTTTTAGTAATTCAATTTTCTTAATCAAGCATAACTATGCAAATTATTTTATTTGTTTTGTCTGACATGTTTAGCATTTCGTACCAGGCCTTCCCCAAGGACTCCCCATTAGCTGTTGATCTTTCTACTGCAATCCTTCAACTGTCAGAAAATGGAGATCTGCAAAGAATCCGCGACAAATGGCTGGCCAGAAGCATATGCATCTCTCAGAGCAGTGAAATTGGCTCTGAGAGGCTTCAGCTAAGTAGCTTCTGGGGATTGTTTCTGATATGTGGAATCGCATGCATTCTTGCGCTGCTCATATTCTTCGTCATGATGTTGCGTCAGTATGTTCAGCATCATCACTCTGACGGAACCAATTCTTCGCGCGATTGGAGCTCAAGGACTGCACGAAACCTCCAAAAATTTCTGTCTTTCATCGATGAGAAAGAACATGATACTAAAATGAGGTGCAACATAACACAGACTCTGCAGACAACACAGAATGGCACAGGAAATTTAAGTTAGTCAATTACCTGATTTTACTGATACAAACTATATATAGCTGATACTGATTCTCAAATCTGCAATTGTATATATAAGTGCATATATTATTCTGAAATCAATAATAACCTGTGTACCTCTGCAGTAGATCATGATGATACTGTGAATGTGAAGTTGCTTTACTGAATATGAGAATCAAACGCCAGACTGAAACATTTCAGTTATTCATATGCTATTATAGACTTCAACAAAACTCTTAACATAAAGTACATGGTTCAAGCATCTGCTTCTGATGATTGTAAAATTATACATAGTTGAGAAGAATGCCAAGCTCAGAACCTCATACAATGGAATAGCTTGAACTTTTATTTTTCCGCAACTCAGTTTGAACTTTATACTGTTTGGTCAGACTTCATGACAGTCATTCTACCTGAAACCAGTTAATCACTTTCCTCTGGAGCCTTGAAAGAAACTCTTGTGAGAATATCATTGATGAGTTCGAGTATTTGCTCGTGGTGATGTAAACTTTATACATAATAAAGAGTGTCAATCTCGGAACATCATACAATTGAATCATTTTACTGCCACTTGGTTTGAACTATTTCATCAGACTTCATGACAGCAACTCCACTTGATACCCTGGACAGTGTCTCCAAAATGATCCTGTCATACATCGAAGGGACGAGAGCAAAATTAGATGTTGACCGGAGGAAGTATGAGGCGGCAAAAGAAAATTTCAAATGCAAGGAAACAAGAACCCGTAAGCATATGAGCATTCAAATAATATTACTTTTCTGTAAAAACTGTGAATTGTAACTGCAAGATAACATTAACAAGAACATAAATTGCAGCAGGATTTAAATCTGAATTTTGCCTTCAAGAAAACTACCCTTGTTCATGCAAAACCACAGGACCCCTGCTATTTAAAACTATTATTTCGAAGTTGGGTAAAGAAGAAAATGACATTCTCTTAACTAAAACTCATCATCTGTACCGACAAAATTTAATTACAGAATTTTGTTTATAATGAATAAAAACACATTAAGGAAAAATGGTCTAAAATCGTCAAACTCCACCTCGAAGTCGACGAACGCTCGACCATGTGCCAATGCTTTGTTGTCGTACTCCCTCATCGACGGCTTCAGCAGCGCCCACGGATGACTGGTCATTGGGGCCTCAAAGCTTGTCCCGAATCTGACCATGTACCCGAATCTGACCATGTACCCGGTCATTGGGGCCTCCATGGGTGCCATTTGGATTTGAGAGATGAATTTTATGGACGTTTGGATGAATTAAAAAGTAATGATAAAAATTAAAAAAATGTTAATATATATTTCGATAAAAATGTAAGAATCGATAAGAATCAATCATTTTTTTCATGAAGATAAATTCCAAAAAAAATGTCTGTAAGATAATTTTTTACAAGAGAGCGCAACTCTTCCAGAAAAACTAAAAGCCAACTAAGGCTTAACGGACAAAGGCCTAAATAAGTCATATAGACAATTACTTAATTGTAAACGAATCCAAAACAAAGATGAAATGGTTGTCATTGCATGGCGAAATAATATCATCCGAGTGTTAGCATCATCGAGACTCCATATTTTTGTCCAAGTGTAAAGTGTCCAGTTCAGTTCAGTGGGGTATGTCATTAGGTTCAAATTTGTCAACTATTAAATTCATATCATCCCCACCCTCTAATCTGCATTAAAAATAAGAGAGGATACAAAAATTACGTATGTAAACTTCATGAATAGAAATGGACACACACTATGAAGATAATGAAATATCCCTTTTAAGTAAAAAAGAAAGCATGATATGCATTTCAATTGAGGTTGTAGCTATGATAAGTTTCTTACTTGAATCGTCCCCATCGCATTCCTGCAAAGACAACATAAGTAACAATAACTCAATATGAATTTTATACTAACTTGGATGAAATATCTAATGCCCATGGTATGATGCTATTATCAAACTCAAGTCCTCAAATTTTAGGAACCTTCTTCTCGCATTATGATCTTGTCAAATAAACTATGCAACATAATGTATATCAATATAGCATAAAGATCTAACTTGACAAGGATCAGAAACATTCAATACTATTCAGATCCAAGGAAAACAAATTTCTCCAAATGAGCTTGATACGTAAAGTCTGAGAATTGATCATAAGGAAAGCATGTCAACAATCAACTCAGTTCACAAGTGTTTGTTGTAGTACAAATAATATCCAAAGGACATAGAAATAAATCTTATATGAAAATTAAACACAAATCCAATGGAAGAATACACTCGGAAAAACCACAAATAGCATATATTCCGATGCCAAGTGATGGGTGCTAATATGATCTAAACAATTCGTTGGCAAGTGCATTAACCATTATCGAGTAATAGTTAAGATGAATTGAGTATCATTCCCATGGTGATCATATTATTTATCTAACCTCACAAACTAATGGGAGATGACATTGGATTTTGTTAAAAATAATTTCTTAAAAAGATAAGATATTATTGAATCAGATTTTTTATAATAGCAAGCATTGGTTGGATCAAGATGAAATAAGATAAGTAGAGATAAACAGCGAATTACCACAAGTTTTATGAAAGTTTGGTTTAATCAAATTCTTAGTAGGATTAGGATCTACCAAAGATTTTGATCTCCTTTTTAAAATGGATCAACTGTCCCAATACTAACTGGCTCGATCGTTCCTCTCCAAGATGATAATCTAATTTGATAGAATTTTATTAATATGGAGTTCCTAAACTTGATGCATGCAAAAACGTGTCATGCATTTAATATCATTTTTCATACCATTATGCGTGTTTCGTGCATGTTTTCAATTTATTTATCTTTGATTTGGCATAAAGAGTCACTGAATTGCTAAACTTCTATTTTTCATGTTTTCGAGGGTAAAAGGACACAATTTGAGCATAAAAGGAGCATCACCGCAAGGTGACTGCCGTGAGAAGAAGTAACGGTCGCTACAAAGTCTTGACAACACATCCACGAGCTAACTTTCCTATGTATAATATTAATATGGTACATAGTAAGACACATTTGCACATCAACAACATTCCCAATGGTCATGTCTAAGGGTCAGTTCTCGTGGTCATGTCTATTATGTTGTCATTAGAACTACAAGAGCCCTCTTCTAAAGACAATAGATTCTACTGCTGCACGCTTTTTTTCCCATGAGAATACTCTTGGCAAACTAAAAAAAGAAGTCATCAAAATAGGGAAAGGTTTGTCTCTTATATTTGAAATATTAGGATCAACATGTTGTAAATTAATACATAAGTTAGTTATCTACAAAGACTAATATTTTTATCAAACATATTATGTTAGAGAAATACTAACCATGAGAACCTCATCCTACATGGTGGGACCATGTGGCATTAGGATATGTTTTTGTATATCATGTCCCTAGCCACTTTTGCTTATCAAATACCCAATTATGATTCATTTTCATTACTTTTATATTATTATTAAGATGACTTTCATATTTTGTCCACTCTTCTCATTGAATTTTGTTCCCATTCACTTCTACACTTTGGGATGAAACACAATATTGTCAAAAAAGTCATTCCCACTTTCCTGCATTATGAAATCCACGAAAACCTTATCCATCTTATGACTCCATTTATTAGACTTTGGTACCCTATTGTTAATATCCTTCCCCTTTTCGTTATCTTTTTTTGGAGACATTGATGCATGCATATTCCAACATATATTTAGTTTTAGTTTAGTTAATTTTATCATATCATACATCTATTGTATTGATTATTTATTTTTATTTCTATGAGTCGCGAATCTATTTGAATCCTCAGTGTTTATTTCAGAAAATCACTTGGAGCAAACAAAAGAATGGCTAGAAGATACAACCTGATGAAAGGAGTTAACTTTATAATCAAAAGATTAATGATGTTGCAGATTGACAAATGTATATAACGAGTCACGATTACATATCACGACTATGATAATTATGTCAATTTTATTGATGAAGATATAACGGCTCCTAAGATTATATTACAAGTCATTACATCATCATCTCAAGAGTCATGATGAATTGTCATGACATCAGCAAATGAAGACAATATTGAGTATCCATTTTGAAACAAGCTAATATTTATAGTTGTGGGTCATAAGTGAAACATTTAGCAACTACCAATTCGAGTTCACCCATATTTACGAACTGTGATATCATCCCATGGGTTTGACGACATGTTTTCCTATATGAAGTCAAAATCTCGCAAGCCTCTAAATCTCATCATAATCCATGACAGACTACTCATATTTGGCTTCGGGCAATACTTTAAGTTATTTCAATGTCAAAAGGACTCCTTAATGTAGGATCTAGATGGCACCAGGGGGGAGGGTGAATTGGTGTATTAAAAACTTTTTTTCTACTTTTGCTAGAATGGGTTAGTTATATCAGCGGAAATATTTAGATGCAAATATAAACAAGTAGAAGAAAAGAACAGAGAAACAAACAAGCAAGCAAACACAGATATTTGTTGACGAGGTTCGGCCGAACTCCTGGCCTACGTCCCCGCTCCGGTCTTCTCGAACTCGAGACCTACGGAGATCACTGAACTCCTTCTTCAAGGGCGAAGGCTCCCTTACAACTTCTTCTTTCTTTTTTAGAGGACAAGGAGACAACCTCTTACAAGTTCACTCACAAACTCTCACTCCCTTCTATCCTGGATTCTTCACTCGAATCGCAAAAGGGGAAGTAAGACTCTTTCCGCTCAAGCTCTCACTAGCTAATTTGCCAAAGTTATTTCCCAAGACTCTTGGGATTACAATATATACTCTGCAAAAATGACCTAAGTTGTCACTCAGAAAACTAGCCCTTAATGCAAGTACATAATACTTCACCTAACCGCCGATCACCCATTGCTCCTACCTCGGTCGACTGCTGCTCTGGTGAAGTCTCCACTTGAACTGTCGTCTGGTGCCTCGATCGTCCACCGCTCACCCTCGGACGTCCGTAGTTCGAAGTCTGAAGCCTTTGTTCCTAAGCCAAGCTCCTTCCGTCGTTCACCAAACCTTTGGCCGCTCGATCTTGACTTGAGTTTCCTTCTTCAACCTGTCTCTGGTTGTCTGCTGATTGCACCTCAATCCTCTCGCACGTCCACTCTTCGGTTGAAGACTTCGGTCAAGCTCCTTCGGTTGTCCGCGCTTCATCTTGAGTCGACCGATCTTGACCTATTCNCGCACGTCCACTCTTCGGTTGAAGACTTCGGTCAAGCTCCTTCGGTTGTCCGCGCTTCATCTTGAGTCGACCGATCTTGACCTATTCTAGCTTCCACTCATCTCTGGTCATTCACTGATTGCACCCCAATCACCTCAGACGTTTGTTCTCGAGTGAAGCCATCTGTCAAGCTCCTTCGGTCCTCCGCCAAACCTTTGGCCGATCGATCTTGAACTTGTACCAACTTCCACTCATCCCTGGTCGTCTGCTGATTGCATCCCAATCACCTCAGACGTTCACTCCCGAGTGAAGTTATCTGTCAAGCTCCTTCGGTCGTCCGCCAAACCTTTGGCCGACCGATCTTGACCTTGTACCATCATCTTCAACTTCTCTGGTCATCCGCTGATTGCACCCAATCTTCCTCGGACGTCCACTCCTGGAGTTGAAAGTACCTGTCAAGCTCCTTTGGTCACTCGCTGCTCCTGCGGTCACTCGACTTAACCTTGCACCATCTCCTTCAACTTCTCTGGTCGCCCGCTGATTGCACAATCACCCGGACGTCCCCTTCTAGAGTTGAAGGGTTGTCAATATCCTTCGGTCGCCCGCACTTTACTTTCGGTCGACCAACTTGACTTGTGCCATATCCTCTGACACATCTGTGGTCGTCCGTTGATTCTCCCTGAATCCTTCGGGCGTCCACTTCTCTTCCTTGTGGGTACTTCGGGTGTCTGCTCATTCTACACTGAGATCCTTGGACGTTCGCTCCCTCTTCAGTTAGTGCTTTGGCCGTCCGCTCACTTCCCAATGAGATCCTCGGACGTCCACCAAACATTCTCCTCTGACAAGCTTCGGATGTCCTCTGACAACTCATCAAATTCCTTGGACGTCCACTCTTCTTCTATCAGATAACCTGGTCGACCGCTGCTTTGTCTCTTCAGCCCTCGGACGACCTTTGTCCATTGATCGTCCACTCATCCTGCGGTCGTTCGCTCTACAGCTCTCCTCAGATCTGACAAACTTCTGGACGTCCACTGTCTTCTCACCAAGTACTCCAGACCACCTTTGTCTTCATCTGAAATCTATCGATCGTTCGCACTCCATCTTCGGTCGATCAATCTTCATCCTGTCATCAGCTTCATAGCAGTTGGTGGCATGGAGAATCCTATTAAGAGAAGAGCTTGCTAGGATGTTTGGATATCATAGGGGATCCTTCTCACCCCGCTTCCAAAGGGTTAAGTTGGAATAATGAAAAAATAGCAAACGGACTGAGCAATCGGAAAGTAAGTATAGTAAGCTAGCCATAACTCACGTTTCCAGCCTTTATTGGTTTGTTACCAGCTGACTTGCTTTCTCCAGCTTCAGCCACTAAAGCCAATGCCCCTGTTGCTCCTATACATGAGCATTCAAACGTCCTCTCCAACCTTGGCAATCTCCTGGTTGTCCACTGTCTTCACTCTGAAACCTTTGGACGACCATTGCCTTCATCCTTAGTTCTTCGGTCGTCCTCTCTTCATCATCGGACGACCTCTCCTTCCCTTAGCCAAAACACCTCCTTTGGCTAAGTCTCCACATCGGGCGTCCACTTCTCCTTAGACCGCCCATTCTCCATCCTCTTTACTGTAAGGATAAAGCCTTCGGTCGCCCATTATTTTCCACCGGGCGACGTTCCCTGTTTGCCCTTGTTTTCAATTTTCCTCTCAATATCTTTGGTCGACTGTTCCATCTCTCTGATCTTTGCCTTCCACATTGGTCGACCACTGCACACTTAGGATTCTTCTGATATGTCTTTTATGTGCATTGGTCGTCACTTCTTTAACTTCGGTCGACCTATCATGCTCTGAACATCAAAATCCTATCTTTCAAAAATCGGTTCAACAAGCTCATTAGTCCACACTAAGTTCCCTCACAAATTTGTGATCACCAAAACAATCTCGGGATCCTAGATTCAACAATCTCCCCTTTTTTGTTGATTATAAATTTATGAGGAGTGAACTTAGGGTTAGTTATAAACTTAAAGCTTATACAGAAATTTAACTAACCAGAAATGCTCCCCCTCAATCAGATATCACATTTTTCAGAAACTTCTCCCCCTCAACCAATGCATATATTCAGAATATATAAATTAAACATACTCAGCAATTTGTCTTTAACATTTTATATTTTTAAACATGCTTCATAAAAGATAAATGTCATGTAGAATTCACAAGCATGTTCAATTCATTTCTAAATGCCATGCACAAAACATTCATTACAAACATT
>LTAE01008419.1:4785-20616 GCA_001647135.1 Pontederia paniculata | reverse complement strand
TTGTTTGGTGATTGGTTAAAGTGATGATCCAATCAAAATTTATATTTAATATAATTAATTTATTCTCAAAAAATATTACTTATTCCTAATTAGATATATATTATTATAATTATAATTTATAGAATTTATTTACAATTATCTATTATTATTTTCGAAGGTGCCACTTGGCAAAATATGATTAGTCATAAGGATGATAAATATTAATAAATTTGCTAGTATAATAATGACACTAAAAATAATAATTATTATGAAATTAAATTAGGATTATCACATTCTACCCCCCTTAAAAAAAAATTGGTCCTCAAAATTGGCAAATCTTATTAGTCTAATAAATGAAATACAAATCATGTATATTTTTTCCCATTTTTTTTGTATCTCATCTTAGCAATATTTAATAAAACTATCATCGATGGATGATCTTAGATCAAAATTCATGTTTCATCAGTTCCGATGTGCTCATTCTTACCCTATAATATTTATCTTCACCTTAGAAGTTCATTGTCATTCATATGATATATATCTCCTTAGTTCTTACTTATTATAAGAATACCTTATGTGCATTCTCTAATTTTAAGGACAATTATAGTAGATAAGTAACAATCCATAAAAAAAACTTTATGGTCAACGTATCATAAGTTAACTTACCTTTAGGCTTCTATGTTCTATATTGATATGATAATATACTAGCAATCAACGAGTTTGAAGTATATCTATCTATCATACTAATTTATCAATAATGTTTTCAAACATATCATGTTGTACTTGTGTTTTCTAAAAATATGCTATAAGGAGTTCAATTAGTTTCTCTTTAAAAACTTATAACTTCGTATTAAGAACATCAACATGTGTCAAATCTAAATATGACATGTGTTAAAAGTAACATGTATTAAATACGAGTTAGCTAATTATTATTAACTAACTCATTTCACATAAGACCATTGTATAAGTATACTTTAATGGTCCGAGCAATCTTAGCATATTTTTAGTTACTCAAAGCTTATGTCATTACTGACTAATTTAATCTCATTCTTAGATTTAATATTAGCATAATCTCATTTTATGCATATTCCATTATATAAATAATGGCATTATAATCTTTCTAATCGCAAATATTTCTCTTTAACTCCACCTCCACCTACTATACATGCTAATTGCATGCACACTTCCACTAACTATATAAATAGACTCAACTAATATGGTCAACTATGCTTAATTAATAAATCACAAACTTATATATAAATTAATGGAATAAATAATTTCATTTAAATTTAAAGTAGATGATCTTGTTCAATCACCAAACTAAATACCCATTGTGAGGCTGAATTTTCAATTTATGATAATCAAGTATCAATAGGCAATCAAATTAATTCTTAATGACATCTTTACATGAACAAACCACAACTCAGTAAATAGAAAACTCATAGTCTATATGTTATCATTTACGCATTTCAAGGAAAATAATATAAGTATATTTCATATCAAATATCATATGTATCACCCATAAGATAAAATGAAACATGTATAATCACCATCATATCATAGGTTCATAGAATATCATATAACATGTGATGCACTTGTGCAATCATGTATGCAACATGTTATATTATCAGCTGGTCAGAGGTATCATATCACCTCTTAGGGTAACATATCATCCCTACCGAAGAAACATATTATCCCTTAGGATAGCATATCATCCCTTTTGGGGAATTTTATATTGTCCCTACAAAAGACATATCATCTCGGCAGAGGAAATGCAAATGCATGATAGAAGCAAATGCATTATCTTTTCACATATCCATATCGTCATAGTACATATAACATATGATTGCATATTAGCAATTCAGTCATTTGGTGAGTTCATTATAACCTGTCCAAAATCAATTGCAATAAATATAGAAGCACAATTGCATCGACAATGATTTGATTTTATGAATTTCACAACATCAATTTGGTATCAATTTTGCACTTGACAAATTGAGTGAAGTCAGTTAACATAACATATTCAAATACTACAAATTTGACCAAAAGCTAGACTCTTAAAAGTTTAATCTATATAATTATTTTTTTCTAACTTGTTCTAGAATGATCACAGAAAATTCAAAAAGATAGTACTGTCCAGTTGGATCTGAAAATAGACTTCCATTAGTGTGTGACATAAAAATGTCCTGAACTTGTTCTTTGAATACTATTTATTGTAGAATTTACAATTCAGATCAACAAATTCAGAAAACAACAAAAGTGGTTTATAATCATTTACTTATAACTCCTAATATACAATTATAGATAATTAATTTAATTCCAAAGCCTATGGAAAGTAGACCTCAAGGGGTTGAAATTTTGAATGATTTTGGAGTTTAATAAAATTAGCCTCAAGCACTATCTAGTGACATAAAGTTTGAGATTTTAAACAACTCAAAATCAAAATGCATGTGTGTATTAATAGGTTGTTGATCTTTCCAATCTTAAGAAAATAGTAACATATCATATTTCAAGCATGTACCCCTTTCCCAAACCGCACAAACTATAATAAATACATAATCAAAACCAATATAAGTTTATTAAATAGGAGCATTGTGAGTCAAAGTTTTTTTTTAAAACCAATTACTTCAAATTGGATCACAATAGTATATATTTCAGTGAAACACATTCATATTAACTATCAGTGACCTAATTCCTTTTTTTTGTGTCCCTTATTGTTTAGTGCCACTCAATACATGTAATTCTCACAACTTTAATCATATTTGTAATTTAAAGGTATATTCTTATAGTTTGACATTACTATTGAATATAGCATATATTATTGCTACATGATTCCATATATAATTTAAAGAAAACTAAAATATTATCACACATAATAGAATAGAAAACACATGGGTCATTAAATTGATCCTACATTTCAGGGTGATTGCCCTTGACATTGGCACATGGAACTCTTGCTCTGATACCACCTATAATGCCCCGACCCTCGAGATAGCGGAAGCGAAAAATAAAAAAATCTTAACTCGAGAAATAGGACGCTACCTCTATCGTTCCACCATAAGTAAAAATATATCAAAATAATATTTGATTTTGTTTCTATACATATATAAATATAAACAATTATGGTAAAAAAATATTGTAAACTCTTCAAGATCCAGTTCCATGTGTCAACCCATGTCACGAGCATTGACCACCCTCCATCAACCTGTAGTATCCAAAAATACAAGAAAATATATGCATATATATACATACAGATATGTATATATATGCATAATTTTCATGAGCAAAGGCTCGTATGTAGGACCAAAATAAACATGTAAATCATTATAATAGTAAAATTCAAACATGAAGTGTACTTATAACTCATCATAATTATAATAAAATAGTTCGCTATTCTCATAATCATATATGTGATATTTGAAAAGATTATATTATATAAACAAGTTCTTCTCGACTTAACAATTCATAGACATTATATTCTACAATAGTTAGCATTTAATGGTTACATAACATTTCTATCATATAACATTGAAACATATCTATAAAATCTAAAAACAAATCATATAACAATTGAAATAAATAATATAATGTCATAACATATGATTCTTTCACCCCCACATAACACATTGAGGCACATCATATATTAAAATATCATATAATAGAATATAATAACATATTATATAACCATCATAAAATTTATCTTATAACATTAAACATATTTTCTAATATAGAGTCACCGTAATATAATAATGCATCGTGGTGCATGTCATGTTCATGAAAATGGACTTGTGCAACGATCCATGTATGCATGTCATATCATATAAACAATCTGGCCAAAGGTATACTCCTTGGGGTATCATATATGCCGGATCATATTACCCCTTAGGGTATCATATCATCCCGAAGAATATCATGTACTGTCGTGTTATCGTATTACCCCTTAGGGTATCGTGTTATCTCGAAAGATATCATATCATATCATCCTTGCAAAACAGACATATCAACCCGACAGAGTTAACATATCAATGCATGTATGAATGATATGCAAATGTATGACCATGTCGTATCAATCATATCACATCGTATCATATGATTTATCATATCATCCATTGAGGATATCATATTATCCCGAAGGATATTGTTTCATATCATATCGTTTCTTATTGTATCGTATCATATTAAATATCATATAATTGCATTACTAGCAATAATATGTAATAGTAAACTTGTTCATGACATATTATATAGTTGCATCATTGCAACTCTTCCAACTACTTCTTTTGCATCTAAATAACTTCCATAGAATAAAGTATATCATATGTTCATATAAGTCAATTTCAATCAGTCAATTAGTCATCAAATATAACATATAACTTTCATAACCATAGCCTCAGTAGTTACCACAAACAATATTTTTTAATGTACCTTCTTTCATATTTATATAAGTATCTTGCAAAATAAAGTATAACTATTTACAAAATATTCATTCCAACATTTCTTATGAAGAAATTATGATGCCCAGAAATATCATTCAAACAAATCATAAGCTAGAACTTTACAAGTACTAGATAACACAAATCATATAAATAAAACTATATGGATCCACCTTACATACCTTATTCTTAGTTGTCTTTCTCTTTATTCTTTCTTCACAACCCTCAAGCTATAGGTCACCCTTCTTGTTGTGATGAGAAAGTCATCAAAAAGTATATAAATGATGCATAAATATTTGGTATTACTTTACCTACTTGTAAACAACCAATTTGATTAATTCAATCCTTATATGTAAATTTCTGCACCTTGACAAATGACCTACTAGTAGAAGATAAATTCACAACTTCCATTATATATCCAAATAATATAAAACTTATTTTAACTCAATATAGACTCATTTATAAGTGACATGTATAAATTTTAGAATTTATCTTCATCTGGTTTGATTGCAGAAAAATCAACATTCTAACATATGTTCTATGTTGATTTTAGCTCCTGGCAGACTTAGTAATGTGTCATTAAAAATTTAGAACTCACTGTAGATATCATCAAATCATCATTTCTTAATTTTCATATAAATTAGACTTCCTAAAATTTCACGTGTAAAAATCTTGAAATCTAATTTTTACATATCATTTTCCTAAAATTCTTGGAATCAAACTATTTTCTGTCCCTAACCTACAACCTGGCAGATGAAGTCATGGAAGGTAAAAAATTCATAACTTCATTTTTACATGTTCTTTTGATTTGATTTCATTGCATCTAATCTTATATAAAGTCTTATAACATAAATTTAAGATCAAAATCTGATTATCTCATTTTATTTCATAATTTAACATCTGACCTAGTAGATGTCTCAAAACACCATGAGTGGTATCTAAAGATAGGATCATAACTCCTAACATACAACTTAGTTTTTAGTGTTTCTAGAGTCTATGGAAAGTTTACTTAATAAGTATTTCACATGTAAAATTTCATAATTTTTGAAGTCCGGATGATTATGCAAATTATGTCATTAACTACTTGGGCAAAAGGATTTACCTAAGGTGATCGTCACTTGCAGATTTTTCTTTCCCTCCACGGATGGTATTAGCTTCTGAAAGTTTTTTGTGGCTTTAGATAAGAGGATAAGGCAGCTCCATGAATTTTCAACTAAAGGCGGTTGAGAAAAATAGGCCAAGCAGAAGGTGGCAAGCTGCTTGCTTATGGCAGGTTGTTTGATGACTGGTTAAAGTGGTGATCCAATCAAAATTTACATTTAATATAATTAGTTTATTCTCAATTAATATCACTTATTTCTAATTATATGTATATTATTATAATTATAATTTATAGAATTTATTTACAATTATCTATTATCATTTTCGCAGGTGCCACTTGGTAAAATACGATTGGTCGTAAGGATGATAAATACTAACAAATTTGATAGTATAATAATGACACTAAAAAAAATTATTATGAAATTAAATTAGGGTTATCACATATCTTAGTAAATTATCACTTCTTTCATTTCTCTTTACTTTACTCTACGGCTTATTTTGCAGTGACAATAATCCGGTCATGACCCATTAGTCGCACCATCAAGATGTGTAGTGTTTATAGTATACAGTCGGTCCATGTTCAATTCTTTCTTTCAGTGACATAAATTTATCAGTAGCAAAAACATCAGTTGCATCAAGATGCGCAGTGATCAGCATGTTCAAGCTCAATCAATACGTAGGACCAATTTATGCTTTTCTAGTTATCTTGTTCTAAGTCGTTAATTATGACAATCATTATGTGAACCTTTACCAAGCGCAATGAGATTCGGATTATCCTGACGAAGGCACAACTAGTTAGGTCATGAATTAGTAGATCAATAATCAATCGTGACAAGTCTCACAGTTAGGATATACCCTACAGTAAAAAATAAATCCTACAATCAATATAAATCTCATAGTCGTCGACAAGGCCCTCTTCTTCATGCGGCAAATTCAGTCACAGAACATTAACAATTTTAAAGTTCCATTATTAATGGTGAAGATCATAATATCTTAAGGAATCAACTATCAGAGTTTGATAATCATTACAAGATGAATATAAATAACTTTCATTAGGTAGAACATGATCCGTGTCGGATAATGACACAACCCACGTTTGTGTTTGGAGAACGATCGAGTCCACCTTGGTTTCGAGAAACAGTCCACGTCGAATTCGAAACGGTATATTTCTTATCGTGCCTATTTTTTGGGTAGTAACGTCCCACGTCGATATATCGTATATCGGTATCGGCCAACACGGTCCATGTCGTTTGTAACACGGGTCGTGCTAGAGTTAGGATTCTGCCTACGCTTACTTTGATACGTGGAACATCGGTCGTGTCAAGGTGCAACATGGCCCGTGTACCGTCTCCGATGTTGTACTCGAGATGCAACCCACATCCCAAAAGACGAGGTTTGAGTTCTTGGCATCTCACGTTGTTCGATGAGATGCGTCTAGCATCTCGAATGTAGGCTTGCTATCATGAAGGGAATATGGCCCATGACATGGGGTCATGCGACTCGTGTCAAGTAGAACATAGTGTAGTCAGGAAGACACGATATGTGCTCGACGGCAATGCAACCCATGTCTGATAGTCCTCCCATTATTTTGTGGCACACGACCAACGTCCTCGGTGATGGGGTTGGTGTCTGTCGGAACCTGAGCCATGTTAGGAAAGACATCATCCGTGTTCGGTCATCAATGTCGATATCATCCCTATAATAAATCAATATGTGCAATATTCTAACGTTGATCTTTTAACTTGCATACCTTTGTTTGTGGTTGATTAAACCTTCTCGATCCTCATGCCTTGGTCTCGTCCTCAAGTATAGCCTCCTCTGCTCTAGGTGAGAGTAAGAAAGAGAAAGGAAGAGAAAATTCAGATAAGGGTGCATCCCTCCTCTTGACCTCCTTTTATAGGATTGTCTAGGCATCAGAGTCAACTTAATCTCTTTTTACTTTTGCCTTATCCCATAATCAATTTAATAATTATCCTTCATGGAGTGTGTTTCAAAGTTAAGGAAGTACAATACAACACATGTTTATCTAGAACTGGTCTGGGTGGAGGACTTAGTGAAATATGGGTCGTGTCCCACTTGGACACAGTATGTGTTCTTATATTGATTCAGTTTTTCGGCAATAGGGCCTGCGTCCTGACTAGTCATCGCGCATGTTGTTTATTTCTTTAATTTATTTTAATTGTGGTAATTTATTTAGTGTTACATAATAACCTCCTTAAAAATGAATTCGTCCTCAAATTCAACAATGCTAGCTATCAATGGTTTATTTTTTTTCTCTTATCATTATAATTCAGTAGGGGGTACGTAGGATGTCATAGAGATGTGGTTGCGATTCAGTTTGCATGCTATAGGCCCTTCCTAGTACCATCCTTGGGGAACCTCCTCTTCCTTAGGGTCCTTTGTTGTCATCCTTCGATTATGGGCACTCCTTTATGAAGTGACCAAATATCCCTCAACGGAGGCATGCTCTGGATTGTCATCGACATTCACCTAAATGGAATGCGGGCAGAGTATCTTGTCATGTTCTTGTGGCGGTAGTTCCACGCGAGGCACATAGGGTCATGGGCATTCATCTCGATGATGGCCCCTCAAATTAGGAGCCTGGGCTTGCCGTCTTTCATCCCATGTGGATTTATCCTTGTTTTTTGGTTCATAATAGGTCTTTATCTTCAATCCCTTTTGGTGCACAATATCGTCTTTTTCCGATGCACTTCGTCAATTCAGTGCATCGTTGAGGGTCTTACAATTGCCCCCAATAGCTTTGGTTCCAATTTTGAGTTCAGTCCCTAGAGGAAACAATACGCATGTTCACGTTCATCCTTCCGCAATGTGTAGTACTTTTTCAATCGGATGAACTTGTCCAAATACTACGACACCCTTAGATCTTCCTAGTCCAAACTCCAAATATTCCCATTGCTTCAAACTGCATTCATATGCGGGAAATATCGGATCTGAAAGGCTTCTTTGAAATCCTTCCAAGCAACAGTATCTTGATTAGTGAAGTTGATAAGTTTGGTTGTTTCTTACTAGTCCTTCGCGTGTTACGTGAGATGGTGTGCAACATATAGGACCTTTCGATTTACAGAGCAATTGCATGAGCACGAAGGTTTCCTTTATGGTGTCCACCCATCGCTCGACTTCTTCAAAGCGCTCGACTTCTTCAAAGCCATCACTTCCATTGAACGTCGGAGGGTGGAGTTTTAGAAATTGATGTATTGTATCGCTAGGAGTGTGCACTGCTGATTCAATCGACCCCCTTGAGCTCGGCTACCTTAGCCCTCGCTCTACTCCTCTGAATGGTCTTGCCCCTCCGGTTAGGAATACGTCTAAGAGGCATATGCATTCACAACAGTCAAGAAACATTTAAGCATTAACTCCACTATCAATAACCTCCTTAGGACTTGACCCATACTTTTCTTTGATGGCACTATGACTATTCGTGATGCTTCCACATTGACTCTACTTCTTTAAAGACAGCTAAGAAGTGTCTCCCGTTAGGCATTAATACCTAACTGTAGTGCCCCCAAATCCACATCACGTCACGTGGTAGAATATAGACTTGAAGATGCTACTATCTATTTTCTTTGACTTGACTTTGATCAAAGGATTGAACAATATGCGGAAGCAATAATTTGGAAAGTAGAACTCAATAAAATAGTCTATCAATATAAATCATCCTTTTACATTGTTAAACATAAAGAAAAGATAAAATTAATAAAGACTAATTTGACAATAAACTGAACTCAAGCTAGACTCATCATGTGCAAGCCATCATCATGATCATCTGCGTCACCAGTGTCACCACCTCTCAGTTGCATTTATCATCTGCAAGATCAAAAGTAAGGAAGACAATTCTCCCATGAGCAATGAAGCTCATATGCAATATCGATAATTAATAGAATAAAGCATAACTCAAAATAATAGACATATCTCAGTAAACTATCACAACTTTACTTTCTTTTTACATTACTTTATGGTTTCTTTTTTAATGACAATAATCCAATCATGGACCCATCAGTCACACCATCAAAATGCGTAGTGTTCGCAATATACAGTTGGTCCATGTTCAGTTCTTTCTTTCACTGACATAAGCTCATCAATAGCAAGAATATCAGTCGTATCAAGATGCACAGTGATTAGTATGTTGTACGCGGACACACTCACGTCCTAAAAGACGTTATCCGGGTTCCTGGCATCTCATGTTGTTCGGTGAGACGCGGCTTGCGTCTCGAACGCGTGCTTGTTGTCATGCAGGGAATACGACTCATGACATAGGGTTACGCGACCCGTGTCAGGTAGAACACGATGTAGTCAGGAAAACAGTGTCCATGCTCGACAGCGATGTGACCTGTATCAGACCTTCCTCCCATTATCTGGTGGCACACGACCCATGTCCTTGGTGACACAGTCAGTCGAAAAAGACGTGACCTGTGTTCGATCATCGATGTCGACATCATCTCTATAATAAATCAATATATGCAACATTCTAAGATTGATCTTTTAACTTACATACCTTTGTTTGTGGTTGATTAACCCTTCTCAATCCTCATGTCTTCGTCTCATTCTCAAATATAATATCCTCTACTCCAATGAAAGAAAGAGAGAGAAAGGCAGAGATAATTCATATGAGGGTGCATTCCTTCTTTTATTCTCCTTTTATATGGATTGCCTAGGCATAATCCAAGTCAGAGTCAACTTAATCTTTTTTTTCTTTTATCTTATCCCATAATCAATTTAATAATTATACTTCTCGAAGTGCATTTCGAAGTCCAAAAAGTACAGAACGGCTTGCGTCTATCCAAAACGTGGTATGTGTGGCGAACTTAGGGCAAGTTTGGATTGATGTAAAATGATTTACATGTAAAACTTTTTACCGTAAATGGAAAGTTTATGTTTGGTGTGCAAGAATGGCATTTGCAGCAAAGGAAGTGCTTTTACATCAAGTGGGGCCCACAAGGAGAGAGAAAATGAATTTGGAATTGGCTTTCCGAAAAGATAAGTGAATTTGAGGATGGATCCAAAGAAAATTATTTATAAGTAATTATTTATACTTTTTGAAAGATAATTTGTAGTCTATTTATATAAAAGTAAAACATTACTCCAAAATTTTTACCGAAATTGATTAATTTTAAAATGGTAGTAAAAGACTTTAAATTTGATTAATTTTATTTTTACAATAATTAAAGTTATCATTTATTTTTTTACCGAAAAAAGTTGTGATAAATTTAAAATGACTAAACAAAGAAAATGACAAAATAAAATAGAAAATATATGATAAAATATTAAGTTAAATATTTCATTAAAGAGTACATTAATTAACAATAAAATATCGATAAACCTAGAAATTCAAAAATAAACTGAAAATCCAATAATAAGATAAATCAATCTTTTTCTAAAAAACATAATAAGACTAATAAAGTAATAATAACTAAATATTAAAAATAAACAAGACATGTCGTATAAACTTTTAAAAATGAGATCAAAATATAATATAATAAATTAAGTTAAAATTAAATTAATCTAAAATATTAAGGTAATATAATATTTAATTATATAAAAAAACTAGTATATTATAAAATATTTGTAATAATAGAATATTTTTATATAACTAATTTCAATCATACAACTAAATTTATTTTCTAAAATTACATTTACATCTATCCAAATAATTAAATTTATTTTTCAGAATTTTATTTATATCTATCCAAACAATTGAATTCACTTTTCAAAATTTCGTTTACATCTATCCAAACAGCGAAAAAACAACTCCTACAAATCACTCTAGAATTCTTATTTACAATTATTTACATTCTGAAAATTAATTAAGTCAAACTAAACTAGCCCTTAGTGAAATACGGTCTGTGTTCTTAATTGATTCGATTTTTCGGCAACGCGGTCTGCTTTCTGAGTGGACATCGTCCGTGTTATTTTTTTAATTTATTTTAATTGAGGTAATTTGCTGAATGTTACAAATATTGTTAGCATTCTTTTCGTGTAATCGATTTATATTAAATTCATCATTATCGATATTAAGTTTTGTTCTAAAAGTTGTAAATTATTTATATTGATATTATATTTTTATTTAAGTAATTCTTTATAAAATAATTATATTCTTACGTGACATTATGCATCAATTCTGACCCTCGAATATTGTCATGAGTTTTATACTTGAAGATAGAAAAAATGAATAATAATTCATTAATCTTAAATTTATTAAATGTTTGTTTCTGTTATTATATTTTTTAATTACTTATTTCTTTTCTTTGCTATCTTACAATTTTTTAGACATTTTCATTTCGCCAATTCAAATTAAATTTATATATATTTAGGACACAACCTGCTAATTGAAGTCCTCGACTACTAACATTTCACTTTGACTCAGACCTTGGCAGCATCAGAAGAAATGAAAGTTCCGAACCAGTTCTACGTGGCGAAATTGAAACTAACATATATATTTTATATTATGTATCTATATCAAAATGACAAGTGGCATATATGTCTCGTCATGTATTTGATAACAAAACGGTATGTGGTATATATACCTCTATACTTAATAGACCATAAAATAGGCCAATGTTGTGGATAAATGCATCTCGTATTTCATCATAAAATATCTTTTATAAGGTGACTTAGCATCCCAATCTTTTTAATAATTAATATACATGTGATGTATAATCTTTCCTGGGCCCTCCCCAAGTTTGATATCAATTGTTGAAGATGACACGTTTTATTTTTATATTAGTTTTTAAGGCATATACTATAATTATAACTACATGACATCATAAAAGTTTTATGATGTGTTATATACAAAAGGAGTCGTGCATAAATAACTGTATGACATATAATTGTAGTCATGCATTGAAGAATAGATCTCAAAAGGTTGATCAGGAGCAGACGGCGCACAGTAATTTTGGATAAATAACTTACTATCAAGACGAAAAAAAATTAGCAATATTTTTTATCTAACATTATTGATATTTTTGTGTGATATGCGTGCTATAATAAACTCGTGCTACGCTTAATTTTTCCTTATTTTAATATCATCTTGGGTTATATGATAAGTACGTACACATGCTTCATTGCTTCCTAAAACAGATTGAAACTATTGTTCACATTAAATTAATAATATAAAAGATATGCATCCTAAAATATTGGAAAAAGGAGCAATGTTGCATGTACTTCTCTTCAACAATATTACCTGCAATATATTTATGTTTAATTGATATTTTTTTATATAAGAAATATGTAACACCCAAATTCTCATCATAATAAATGGATGATCAGAATTTAAAAGATTGTTAAATAAAAGGCCCAATTAAAAGTTCACCCAAACCTTAATTCTCCACTTATATAAATCAATAACCATAAGAAAATAATTCCCCAAAAATCTATAGTTCTGCCCTAGCCATCAGATGAGTTGTCTCTCCCCTCTCTTCTTCTCCTCCTCCCTCTTTTCTTCTCTAGGCTTCAACCACGAGATTTGTGCCAGGAGGAGGTGACGCAGAGGACAACACACAAAATGAGAGAGATAATCTAAGGCATGAAATGTATAGAAGATAATCACAAGATATGTAATTAGGATCTTTAAAAATGATTGATCTTTGGATTTTAATCAATTATTAATGATAAATAATGAGAATTTTCGGTATGATTGATTGGCTGGCAATCGAGTTCTATGGAAAAGTTCTTCGGTTTAATTTGATGGTTTTAAATAACATTATATCGTGTAGCTTGTTATGGGTTGTGTTATCCTAACACGGTCCACGCTTGGTTTCGGCGTAAAACAGCCATGTCGGCCGACGACGGATGCGTGGAAGACAATAAATAACAAAACGGACCATGTTCAACTAAACATGGTCCGCGCCCGATGGAAGATCGACCGCGTTACCTTGACACACACTGTTTTACCCTACTGTGCTCCTAGAGGGACACCGCCAGTGTCTAGCTTTGACACGAACAACTGAAACCTTGATGAAAAACCGATTAAACACCATCCGTGAAGAAATCAACCAAAATGGTTCGTGTTCTCTAACACGGTCCGCGTGCCTGATGAAAAGAACGGAGTTGAAACGTATTGCTCAACCCGGGAACAACACGGGCCATGTCATACCTGACGTGGGCCATATCTGAGATGATTGATGTCATTACTTGTTGATTGATTGAATCGGGTAGAAGTAGGTTATAGTATCCTCTCGCGTGAACTTAGAAAAGTTAGGTAAACAAGAGTAAAATAGATGAAATTATTTGTGATTGAAATTATGCATGAAGAGGAAGGCCCCGACGGATTTGGAGAATATGCTTTAATCCTGTAAGGGTTATCGGTGTTCTAAGTTATTACAAGAAGGAAGACTTTAATCCTTTAAGGGTTATTGGTGTCCTTGGTTATTGATAGGGAGAGTAGGCTTTAATTTCCTGAGAATTATTGGTGCTCTCTCTCTAAGTTTTAATTGTTAATGACGGGTCTCGGGTTAACTCATGGCATATTGGCATCGGATCGTTGGAATCTTCATTTACTAATAATTGAAAATAATTGATTGAAAGTAATTGACTGAAAGTGATCGATTGGAATTGATTGATTGAAAAGGGAAGAAGAAAGATAAAAAAAATGAAAGAATTGAATAACATTGTTGAATTATTGATTATGACAGGAAATTAGTAATTGTTTAATTATCCCGGTTATTGTTATTTAATATGATCTTATTATATTGAGTGTTATTGCTCAAGGGAGATTTTATCTCTCCTGTTGATTCTAATTTTGCAAACGACCCCGAATACTAGGTAGGAACGATGGCGCTAATGATGATGGAGTCCATGATGGTCAACTCGTACATAGTATAGAATCCTGATTAATGTGTCACTGGTCAAGTTTGGAGTCTTCTGTAAAATAGAGAGGAGGTTGAACTCTATCATTTAGTATTGTGTTATGGTCTATTGATGGATTCTAGTCTTCTACTGAAATTGATGTAATAAACTTATTAGTATTTTCTATATGTCAGAGATGTTTAGTTTTAAAATATTGTATTTATATAATGTGGCATAGGGTTGATCGGTCAAATGGTCAAACCAAAAATAATAATATTATGTGGTAGTGTTCCCAAGATGCACATTTTATCATGTGATAAGATATGATTTTGAGAGTGTTACATAATATCTTATCTTTAAATTTTAAAAGTAGGTTACACTGGAAAATTTTTCTAAAAAAAATTTTACTGGTGCTATAAAAGATACTTGTAATTTGTTCCTACGGTCTCTCGCCTCTTATTATCTTATATATAACCAAAGCTGGCAAAACTCTATTCTTTATTTATCCTATCTATTTTGTATTTTATATTTTTCTCTATTTTATGGCATCCTCTATCCAACACTGAACACAAGCATTTAATACACTATCCAACAGTGAACATGCATGATCATTTAATACGGAAGACCAAGAGACGAATTAATAAGAGAGGTATTTATGTATTATAATTGGACCTCATTCAAATCCATATATATCTTATCTTCTGCATATGCATACAAGTTGAGCATAAAGTTTCATTTGACAATTAAGTAATGAATGAGCTAGTAAGGTGAGTTGACGGAGTATAATGTGGTGAATTATTATTTAAATTATATTTGAATAAAAATATGAGTTGAGAATGTGTTAAATTAAATTATATTTAGTTTGAATACAAATATGAAAATAATAGATGAAAAAAATAATTAACTAAAAGATATTTTTAGCCTCTGCTATATATATTGCATCATAAATATCTAATAAGTATAGCCATTGCAATATATTCATTTAGTTATGTTTATAATTTTTAGTTTTATTTTTCACCTCTATCTTTCCGTCCACTTATTTTTTTCATTCTCTAATTTCTTATTTTCTATTTTCTATATTTTATTTTCGTCTTTAATTTTTATTTCTCTCTCATTTTTCTCTTGTCTATTTATCTCTTTATATTGTAGGATCAAGAATGACACCAAGAGGGGGGGAGGATGAATTTGTGTATTAAAAACTTTTGTTCTTCTTAACTTAAATCTCTTAATGTTGTGTTAGCGGAAGCAAACATATACGAATATGAATAAACAGAGAAGAGAGTAAAGAGAACAAACACACAAAACAAACACAACGTTTGTTATCGAGGTTCGGCCGAACTCCTGGCCTACGTCCCCGCTCCGATCTTCTCCACGAGATCTTCGGATTTCACTATATCCTTCTTCAAGGGCGAATTCCTCAAGGAGAACAACCTCTTACAATGTAATCTCTCAAGCTCTCTTGAACCCTTCTCACAAGAGGAACTAAGGCTCTCGTTCTAAGCACTCTTGGTGTTTT
>LTAE01008418.1:0-20617 GCA_001647135.1 Pontederia paniculata | reverse complement strand
ATACTTGCGGTGATAGGAGTGTGCTAGGTTTACAAATATTAAAATTTGAAGTGAAGGCAATCTTTACAGAAGATTGATCCTGGTTAATCCCCTAATCTATGGTAATTTTCTATTCTACCCCACTTCGCATCAGTATGTAATTAGGATAATTAAGAATGACTGATTTTCATATTTTAATCGATTGATAATGATGATTTAAGAGAATTTTTGGTGGATTAATTGACTATCAATCGGATTTTTATCGAAGAGTTCTTCGAATTTATTTGATAGTTAAAAAAGTGTTAAAATTGTGCAACCAGTAATCAGACACGGGTCGTGTTCCCCATGACACGGTCCGCGTCATCTATGCCGACATAAGACACGTCGAGACGCACCGCGTCGGTTGATGACACATGGCGCATCGGATAAATAATATATAAAAGCGAAAATGGACCACGTTCATACGAACATGGTCCACGTCCGCTGGTAGGACGGCCGCGTCATCCCCGATGGCGTCGTTCCTACCACGACCACATTCCCTGAACGAAATGGTTCGCGTGCCTTCAAGACAGAGCCACATTCTCGGAACCCCTAATAATGCTCCAAAGCGATCGCGACCTTCTTCGACGCGTGCAGAGCCTTTTCCCCGAATAAACTATTGATCCTAAAGACAATGGCAGACCAAACAGTCCATGTTAACCTTAACACGGGCCGCGTCTCCTGATTAAAAGACTTGATCGAAATGATTGTGTTTCTCTTGAACAAGCTTAACCCAGGGACGACCCGGCCCATGTCCGGGATGATTGATTGTATGTTTGATTGACTGATTGAAGTTGATTGAGGTAGGGTTAGTGTACTCTCACATGAACTTAGCATGACAAGTAATAAAAAAGTTAAAAGATGTTAATGGTTGTGCTTGAATGTATACACGTTCGGAAATCATTGAGTCTCTCGTGGACTACTGTTTATGAAGATTAATTGATGAGTTTAGGGTTGACCCCATGGCCTAGGCAGCCATACTTACGTTGGATATTTGAAATATTCATCATTGGTGATTTGAATTAAAAGATGCTACCCAAGATGAATGAAAAGAAAGTATAACGAACTGGGCCTAAATATACTGATATACTATACACCTTGAGTGTTAAGTGTAATTGATGTTTTTGCCACTAATACTGAAAAGAAAAGATAAAAAAAAATTGATGAAAGAACTAATAAGTATTGATGCATCACATTATCACTGTTTTAAAGACAAAGAAAGAAATGTTTGATATACTCACTTATTAACTCTTGATTATTATTTCTTTTTATATGATCTTTACATACTGAGTATCACAATTCACGGATTTTTTTTCTGCAAATTCAATTTTGTAGGTAATATTTTTTCGATTATGATAAAGGCCGCAACCCGGGTTACACTAACAAACTAAAAAACTAAATTAGAAAGATTCAAGTAATCGTATGTGATGTCGTTGCACCCACGATTCTGTAGGTAATTTAGATGCTTGATAGGTGTCGATGACAATAATGGTGATGCAACTTGTGATAGTCTGCTTTGCACGTAGCATAAGATTCTAATTGTGTCTTACTGGTTATATGATAGATATGAATGACACTCTGAGTCATTAGTATTTTTATTTGATTTAGTTTTTGATGTTTAGTTTTATTGGAACAAATGTATGAAATTATTAGTCTTTATATTGCAAAAGAATATTTTTATTTAAAATCATTAATTTTATCTTATATGGACTAACGAGTTGATCAAACTAAAGTAAAAACAAAATAAGTCAGTAACGTTCCCTAGATCATATTTTACCAGAGGCGAGGTGTAATTTTTGGGTTTGGGCTGGGCCTTCGCAGTTTTCTCAATCACGGCCTATATTAGGGACCTCTTTCTGTTCCCGCTAAATCTTCCAGCCGCCTTTATTTTCTATCCGACCCTCTCCCATTTCCCGCCTCAACTTTCCCGCCATTCTTACACGAACAGAGCGAGTGCGAAGAACGCAATAAGGGCGGCGTTCGTTGACGACGGCGCGCGACGTCGGCATGGTTGCCGCAGGGGCTTCGGCCAGGAAAAAGGTGCAGCGCAAGTTTAAGCTCCGGGGCTTCACGTTGAAGGTGGAAGCCCTGGACGAAACCCTGACCTTCCTCGCCCGCTTCCCCGAAGCCGACGATGAAGCTCTCGACCTCCTCATTGATGAAATCGACAAGGAATCGCGTATGCTTTAATTCTGATCCCCATCCCTACTAATGCACCATAAAATATTGCTATTTTACACTGCTCTGGGGGTTTGACAGTGAAATCATCCATACTGGATAAAGAGGCAATACGTCGAATAGTTAGCCTGCTTCTGGAGGCGGACGCCGCCGTGGATCAAAGCGCAGCGAGCACCAGCAGCCGATCGGCGTTGAGAGTCATCGACGCGTTCGTCATCCCTAGATATAGATATGATCCCATCAAGAGAACGTTTTATGAGTAAGCATTCTCTCAAATATCTCAATCTTATGCAGTATTAGTCTCCGTCTTGCCATTTTTATGAGATTTGTCCACAAAGTTATCCTTATGCCTTCTGCTAGGGATTTTTCCTTATCTTCTTTCGGACGTTATAATATTAGTTTCAAAGGTTTTTGGCATGAAACTTAGTAAAGATCTCACCTTTCTGCAGTTTTTGCATTTATTTAGTGAAAATTATGTTATAAAATTTTTCATAAAATTTATCCATATGATTCTAGAAGTTCTCTTTTTTTTTCCTTATCGTAATAGTGTTTTGAAGTGTTTACATTGAACCTTTTATATTTGATGACAAAACATCTGCTATTATGTGTGTTGCCTGTAGGCACACAGAGAAACTGCCAATCCATGGGGACGCTAGTGATAAAGCTGCACTATACAGGGATAGGTACCATCTGCTGCGTCAGAGTATCTCTCGTGATAGTTATTTTTCAAGACCTGCATTTGATACTGGTGTAACTGAATCTGAGAGTTATGAGGTATTTAAGCTAACCCATGCTTCTTCTTTATCTTGGAGTTGAATTCAGTTATACTCTTTGATGAAGCTGATACTTTCATTTTGCAAGTCCATGTTATAAACAGTGGTTTCCTAACAACTACTGGATTTTAACATGCAGATTACTCCAATCCTCTCTCTGATTGGATGTATCGGAAGGCGATGGGTCATGGGTGTGATATCCCAATTAGAAGAAGGGCAGTTTTTCCTGGAAGATCTTAGTGCAGCAATGCCAATTGATTTATCCAATGCAATATCCTTCATGCATCTCACTTTTATTATCCTTTCAATTGACTAGTTATAAATTCAAATACGCGACAATATATTAATTAAAATGGAGCATGCTTCTTTTAGGGGCAAAAGATGCGTATGATGATTTGCCTTCCAGTCATAAAAAATGGACTCAGAAAATATTATGGCCTTGTCATGCATTTATCTGATTTTGTACATCTCGTCATCAAGTTTTTTAACTGACAGCAGCCTGTCACAAAGTTCATATTGTTCCTACAGTCATTTTAATGTGACAGTAAGGCAGTCCAATTGGCATAAGATTCCTTAATATTTTCTACAAAATAACCTCAGGTTTTTTCGTTGAGAACACTGTAATAGTTGCAGAAGGAGAGTTGCTTTCAAATGGCATTTTCCAGGTAAGACTTTCTAGAGGTGTTATGATGAGCTATAGTGACTCACATGGTTTATGTATTATATATCAGCAACTACTTGAATCATTTTCTTTCTTTACAATTCAACTATGTTAGGTGATTTAGGTACCAAATAATGATCATAGTATAGTGATTAATTTGAATATCTTGGAAGTCTAGGGCTAGTAATGACTATTTGTATCATAGAGGGGAAGAAATTATAAAAAGTTAAGGATCTATTCAGTTGTCATATACATGCCTATATAATGGAAAGCCACTAATAAGATTTATTATTTGGGACATATGATGCATGCCTAAGAGCAGTGATGGCATTTTAATAACATGAGGAAGTTAAGTCAATGTTGAGATATCTTGTTTACACTCATGAAATGGTACTACTTCTGAAGTACTATGATGCTCCAACTTGTGGATGCACTTTGTCAGTGCTCAAAATTCTGCAACGAATAAGAAAAAATGTGAAAAATATTGGATTATTTGTGTAGCCTCATATGGATATGATAATAGCTCATATTGGCATAGACCTACAATGGCTGGCATAAGTAACATCTTGAATTTTGCATGAGATTGGTAGGTCCCAGTTATCGTGAATCTTGTTGCAGCATTTAACTTTTTCTTTCGCGACTTGTGAGGTATTTGGTTCTTGGAAGTAGGTAGAAGGTTTCCTAGCATATGGCTATCTTTGTTACCTAGAGAGCCAAATGCCCAGGTATTTGCCCTTTATCACTAGGTATTGGTTTTATTTGTTACCCTTTTTGTATCTCCTTCAGATGTGAGGGAGAGCAGCATTTCTCATGGCAAAACTGTCCAACAAAGCCAGCTCTAGATGATCAAAGAAAACAGAATCCAGTATCCTGACAGCTTTAAGGAAGAATATGAAAAAAAAAATAATGAGAACTTGCTATTTTGTTTTTCAGAATTTATGGAAACAGGTGATAATGTATTGATAAACATCGGGATCTGTGGATAGGTCTATTTTTGAAGAAGTAGCTTCACTATCCTTGTGTAACTAATCATTGACTGTCATTAAACGTAGTTCCCCAAAATAGTATCGTAGTACGGATACATTATTTCCTAGAAGCCAAATTAAATGTAGTTTATTTTCAAGGCATCAGGAAGCCAACTTTTGGAATGTGCGAAATACATTTGATTGCTTTATGCCTTGTTTAATCTTCTTTTCGTATAGAAAAAAAAGAGATTGTAACATCATACCTAAATTCATTGCGGAAGATCAATCTTAAAGAAATTTGAACTACATGGTTATATTTTATTGCAAGCCAATTATCTCTCGGCATAACTCCAAGATGTCTTCTTGCTTACAGGTTAATACATGTGGATTTCCACCCTTGGAGAATAGAAAAGTCTCACAGTCTCTGTGTATGGGGCTTGATTTCTTTGGTGGTGGGCTACTATCAACAGAAGAAAATGTATCCTTCAAGTACTCCCTTCTCACTAGTATGAGGCATATTTGTTTAACTAAGACCATGCATGAATTTGATTGCCTAAAGTTTTCCTTATGATGTTCATTAGCTGCGGCTGTCAGAGCTTGAAAAGATGGCAGTGAATGAAATGTTTGTTGTCCTTTCAGATGTTTGGTTGGACAAGGAAGAGGTAGAATCAGAAGCATCAATAATTTTTCACTTCTCTTCATTTTCATAAAATGATCAAATCTTTTTTTACATAGCGAAGACCATGGAAAAGCTAGCTAGGATTTTTGATGGTTATAACAGTGTGGAGGTAGTTCCATCTTTGTTTATTTTGATGGGTGATTTCTGTTCTCGCCCATGCAATCGTTCTTCCTATTCCTTTTCACAGCTCAGGTAAAGTGTGCTCTATGAAGGATCTCCACCTTCCAAGAATGGAGGGTTTCTTAAAATCTCCAAATAGGACCCAGAGGAAAAAAAGTATAAATGCTAACCAGAAATAACATGCAGAATGCAGTTTGCAAAGCTTGGGGAGATTATTGAAGCTCATTCAAGAATAAAGGAGAACAGCAGATTTTTGTTCATTCCAGGTCCTGGTGATGCAGGTATCCTAATTTTTTTTCTTTCAGATTTTTCAATGTTTCATGTTCTGTGACTGTGAATTATTTTGTATTAATCTTTTATGTTGGATCAAGTAAAACATGACATGTCATCAATTTCCATGTTCTTGTAACTTGTAAGTGCACACCTATGGTTATGCTATGACACAACAATTGTGATGTTGGAATTCTCTCAAGTTGCAATTAATCTCAAAAGAATCTTGATCGTGATTTCAGGTCCATCCAAGGTTCTTCCTAGGTGTGCCCTACCAAAGTATTTAACCGAAGAATTGCAGAAGCATCTTCCTAATGCAATATTCGCTAGCAACCCTTGCAGGTTAGACTTTAGCTAAGTTAGAAATAAGAATCTTTACCATGTAACTGTTGCTCCGTAAATATTATCTTGACCAATATAGGTGATTTAATATTGAAAATTTTTTGTGCTTTTTTGACTGAACTGTAGCATAATTGTTCATCTAAAAAACTGTAGCATAATGCTTCTGATGATATTAGGATGTGAATTTAGCATACATATTTGTTGATAATATCTTGAGTCTTAACTCAATAATAAAGCCATATTACCCTTTTGCAATACAACTTCTCAAATAATTGGGGTGGCGAAACTTAGACGGTTTAGGGGTTTTGGGAGCCCCTTTATAAACTTCTTAGAGTGACTTGTTCTGAATCTTATATCATCTATTGGTGAACCTCGTAAAATCTTATGTCTCTTATGTGTTGATTTTTTTTCTCGCCTACTCGTTACAATATTCTATCATAATAATTAATAAGTCTCCATGCTTGATAAATTGGTCAACAAGATGTTATTAAAAATAGCTTTTGCCAACAAATATTGTTCATCTGCTTTCATCTTATCAAACTATTGTGATACACTCTCTAGTTAGAGTCAGAAATGGTACATGCTTTTGTTTTGATTCACCTTTTTTCTTATATCGAATCACTTAATAGAGAAATATTGAGTTAAATCTTTCAATGAACAGAGTCAAGTTTTACACACAAGAGATTGTTTTTTTCCGTGAAGATCTTCTTTACAGAATGCGGCGATTATCACTGATTCCTCCTTTGATGGAGGAAACCAACGAACCATTCGAACATGTAAGTTTTCTTTTGTTAGATTTTTGGTATCACCACTTTCTTGTTGGGTGCTCAGTATTGGAATTTTGACATGGTTACATTCTGTTGGTCTGTGTTCTAAACAGCTTGTAGCCACTATCACTCATCAAAGTCATCTTTGCCCATTGCCGCTGACTGTGCAACCCATCATTTGGAACTATGATCACTGCCTCCGACTTTATCCAACACCACATACGGTAGTATAATCTTGTTTAGCTTCTACCCGCTGCTGCACAACTTTGACAACTTATGCAACAATATGTTCGTGCTGTGATTCTTGTAGATAGTTTTGGGGGACAGAAGTGAGCAGAAGGTCTACAATTATGCTGGAACCACATGTTTCAATCCCGGTTCCTTCTCCAACGATAGCACTTTTGCAGTATATCGCCCATGTTCTCAGGAGGTTGAGTTATGTGACTTGTAGGGTTAATGACTTAATGTCATCCATGGCCCGAAGAAACAGGAGGTTAATATTATCTGAAGCATTAAAATCTTCCTGACAAATGGACATCCTGTTTGGAGGGCCATTTCTATCCTGTCAAAAGGATCAATTGATGTCGACTGCAGCAGGCTTCATAGTGGCCAAGCGTCATCGTTCGAAGGCGAGATCCGAATGAAAATTCTTTACTTGGTTGGAAAATTCGTTAACTTATTTATGTCATATAAATCTCTTGAGGTTAATTGAACATCGTACAAGAAACTGTGTAATTCTTATCATAATAAGTTCTGATCTTTGTGAATTCCTCCTAGTATAAAACGTTATTAATGACGAAATTAATTTAATATTTGAAATTTGAATATTAGATTTTAACGCGCTAAGAACGCAACAAAAGTCAGAACAAAGAAAATAAAGACTAAATTATTTTAAAGCCTTTTTCTTTAAATTCTTGGCATCCATTTTTTTGTCAGTTACCCTTGATATTTATAAATTTATTCCCTAATTTTGTTTTATAACATAATTATCTTATGGCTTCTAACTTGTATTCTATTTTGTAATAAAACTATTCATATTCATGTGTATCGAGCAATATGTGATCATTTTTTATGCTAAAGTAAGATATTTTATACTCATTTTTCATACAATTTGTGATTAAAAAGTTTATTTTTTGTTTGTATGTAATTTCTTGTAATATCAAATAAAATGAATGGGACCTTCGTTAACAAAGATGACAGATAAAAGATGATGACTTTGAAATGGAGTAAAAAAAATTAAAATTAGAAAAAAATGGAAGGTATATTAAGAAAATTACTTCCACGCTAGAGAATGAAACTTTGATGCAAAGCATTTAATATAAAGTTCCATTTTTTTTATTTCAATGATTATTTATTAATTTACAGTAGTAATTATGGACAAAAGATGACTTTGAAATGGAGTTAAAATAATAATATTTTAAAATAACCTCAATAACCTCGATTTTTAAAATAAGATATTTAAGAAGAAAAATAATAAATGTTTTTTTGCCGTGCCAACGGCTATTCAAACATCAATTTTTTTTTTCATCCTGCAGTTTCCATTGGAATTGAAACGTACGACCGAAGGAATTCAAATAAAAACCACCCCCCATTTCCTCGCCGCTCTCGCTCTCGCTCCCGCTCCAATCGGTGTCACACTCCCTTCTCTTCCATATACTAAAACCCTCCACCTTCTTGTTTGATTTCTCCTTGGAGGAGTTCTTGATCGCCTCCACGTCGATTCGCCCTGTGATTTTTCTGCAATCCTTCTTCTTCTTGTTCTTCGATTTGATTCCCTTTCCGCCAAGATTTTTGTTATCCTTTTTAATGTTTTAACTTCGATTTTGTGCAGACGATTTGTTTGCGGAAAAAAAAAGGATGAACGATCTGCTTACGAAATCCTTCCAGAGCTACGTGGAACTCAAGAAGCAGGCGGCCTCCGTCGATGCCGACGACGTCGAGGCCGGCGTCGGCCTCACCGGCGCCGAGGAGGAGAACCTGTCGCGGTTCTTCGCTGAGATCGAAGCCGTCCAGTCCGAGATGGGCGACGTCTCCGGGCTCCTGGTCGACCTCCGGGTCCTGCACGAGGAGTCCAGGGGCACCTACAGCGGGAAGCTCCTCCGCGGCCTCAGGGACCGAATGGACACCGACGTGGCGGCCATCCTCCGCAAGGCCAACGCCATCAAGACCCGCCTGGGAGCCCTCGACCGTGCCAACGCCGCGAACCGTGCCCTGGCGCCATGTTTTGCCGAGGGGAGCCCCGTCGACCGGACCAGGACGGCGGTCACCGCCGGCGTGAGGGCGAGGCTCCGGGAAATGATGAGCGGCTTCCTGTCGTTGCGGGAGACGATCATGGCGGAGCACAAGGAGAACCTCAAGAGGAGGTACTACAACGCCACGGGCGAGGCGGCTACCGAGGAGGTGCTGGAGAAAATGCTCGCAGGGCGCAACCAAGTGGGAATGCTGGACGACAAGGGCCGTGTGGACATGGAGCTCCTGGAGAGGCACAAGGCCGTGAGCGACATACAGAGGAGCCTGACGCAGCTGCACCAGATATTCCTCGACATGGCCATCTTGGTGGAGGCTCAGGAGGAGAAGCTGGACGACATCGAGGCCAATGTGGTACGTGCCAAGGACTACATTAGCGGCGGTACCGACCGGCTGAAGTCCGCTAAAGCTTTGAAGAAGAGGAACAGGAAGTGCGCCTACTTGGTTTTGGTTCTGGTGGCCATTGTCATCCTGGTTTGTCTGATCCCCATACTCACTTCACTGTAGTGGATGCACTTGCTGATGAACTTGGAAGGGTCGCTTCTATTTTTTTGCCTAATTCAGTTCGCTAACTGCTTCGCGGTGCTCGTATAGACTGATCAAATTACTTTGTCTGGGTTGACAGATACACATGCTGTTGTTCTTCTAACAAACAGTAATCTCTTAGAGAATTCTGTAATCACATGTAGTGATCTTGGAATTTGGCTATAAATACATCAGAATGCTTTCTTTTTTTGGTATAATTCATAGTGGTGAATGACAATTCTTTGTTGTTGACAACTGTATTGAAATTTTTTTAACTAATGTAACGCGGGTTGCCGAATTTGAATGACAGAAACCATCCAAGCCCTCTGACAAATACATACCCACGATGACCTTAAAATAGGCATTTGGTCATGTGACAATTTCTATTTTCTTTTTACAGGGATGCAGTAGAAGGCATTGTAGTACCAGGCTGTTGGATGCCAATTACTTCGAGTATCTGAATTTGTATATTTATGAGTGTAGGGGCCATTCCTCTTCAAGGCTCTCTTTGTGATGCTCATCTTGTTGGTGTCAATTTGTATATATCATGTTTGGATACATCCATGTACTGCCAGGTTTATCATTCAAAACTAGATTATGCAATGCGGAAAAAGCTGAAGAAGCCTTATGGTGAACCTGTTGTCCAGTGTTCAGATGATCAGTAAGTGTTCAGTGTTCAGGCTTATCATCAGAATGCTTTCTTTTTTGGTATAATTCATAGTGATGGATGACAATTTTTTGTTGTTGAGAAGTGTTGAATTTTCCTTATGGTAAACCTGTTGTCCAATGTTCAGCTGACCAATGCACAACTACTGCCTAACTTCTTATACACTAGTTTTTCATTGATTAATTATGTGATTGGAACTAATAAAACATTGTTAGTGGCACTTGCCAGATTTTTCATATCGTACTAATGGATGTAGACCTAATGTCCATTACAATATGGGTAGATGATGACAGAGTTATGACTATTCTGGGTTTAGTGCTTCGTGGTAGTTAAATTATACTCTATTGAGTATCTCAGAAAAAAGAAGATTAATCAGGTTATTGAGGTAGCGCAAGCTTAAGAAAAAAACTATTTCTCTTGAACTGTATATTTCAGCACTGCAATGTGAGGTCAAATGGCATGCTTTATATTAAAGAAGAAATAACATTTTTATGCAGAAATATACTAGTAACAGACTATCTATCAAGTTATATCAGTGTCTGATGCCATCTTGACCAGGTATTTTGTTTTTAATCACACAAAAAGACATTTTGAATCAGAAAAAAACTTTACCTAATTAAACTATATAGTCAATGAGGGCACCTGTAAATCTCATGAAAGCAAGACCCTTTAGACTATTTGTAGATGATATCACACTCCAACCAACCAGCTCTATGATAAACTGATTGAGATATTAAGTGTTTGAGTTTATTGGGAGTTCGATCCATCAGTTAATTCATTAATATACTTTGATATTCAGATTGTAGTGGTAAAAACAGTAGTTGAGGCTTTCAAAGTTCATAAAAGGTCAGCACTTCCCTTACAAGACAATTTGGATTTTAGATTACAACATTAGGCTGAAAGTTAAGAACTGCAAAGATGGGCACACAAAAAACACAGATCACACCAAATCATGATATGAGTACAAACTTCTGAAAGGGTAAAAAAATGAGAGAACAATAACATGATGACAAGGCTCTTTCAGAAGCTGCTACTAGACTTTTGATTTCACAATTGTAACAGGGCAGGAAGCATGCAGCACTACATAGTTGCTGACGCTCCCAAGCAGCACCCTGCATTAAAACAGTCTCAATGGATCAATTATAAGTATTTGAATTGGGGATAAAAAATTATCAAAGGAGTTTACAAGCTTCGAGGAGAAAACTAACCGTTTGATGGCTCCTAAGCCCCTACTCCCAACCACAAGTGAATCAAGCTTTAAATCCTCAACTGCATCACAGATCTTCTCCCTTGGATCTCCCCAATAAAATTTAGAGTCCACCTTCATCTGCTTCCAGTTACCAAATAATTTTATAACTTGCATGAAATAGTCTTAACTAACAAATTTATATTGCAGAATATCTTATTGTCTCATATTTTCAAATTAGCAGTTGTTATGGACATTGTGAAGCTCACAGTTTATGGAAAACATAATTCGATTATTGCCGCGTACAAATTATTATAAGTATTTCTCATTTGTGCATAGTAATTATCAAAGTAATCTTTTTTTTTGTCAAAGTCATCTCTTAAACAAAACATGAAGCGACCTCCAATTTTGATAAATCTGGCATAGCTACAGGTCAATCTGTCTCTCTATCTATAGCTTTGGTTGCAGAAATTATATCAGCTAACAAAATACCTCCTTGGTCTTTGATGCATGCTCGAGGATATCCAGCACTTCCTCATCCGGATTGAGTCCATATTGCATTGCCAAGTTCATCTCTTTAAATTCGTCAAGAGGAATTAAAGCTGCAACGATTCAAAATTATGTCACAGACAACAACAGCAAGTAATTTGCAGGTACGGAAACATAATTCAAGAGATACATAAGCTCATAATGGATATACATACGTGATCCTTTCTCCTCCCACAGCTGTTTATGTGTGCGATGATCAGACTTGTTGGCCATGACATGGATTAACACGATATGATTTCCGCTCTCGGCCATGTTATCGAGCACCCATTGGACTGCCAGTTTGCTCGTCGGCGAGTAATCCATGCCGATTCCGATGATGCGCTTGCCGCTGCCTCCGGCCATATTGTTGCTTGAAAACTCTATGTAAACTGACCACCAAGACAGGGAACAATTAATAGTTGGGCAGTTGATGTTTGGAAATGGAAGGGTTGCCAACTTATATAATTGGGAGACTTGTCTTTTAGGGGTATCAAATAGAAGTTGTACTGCTCTACATGGGTTTATTATATTCCATGTTGGCTTTATGATATGCTATTGATAGATATAGTGCCTAATTTCCAGAAGGGATATATTATTCTTCCTCCAAAGTCTTACACTCAAATTCAATCTTCTTTCTTGTGTTGATTGTCATAACGTCGTTGGTGGTATCCAGGGTATATAAAAAGGTTAACAAGAACATCTTCTTGAGAAAAATCTATGGGCTCATGTGGGTCTATAAGTTATCATTAGTTTGTTGATTCGTCAGTGCTACAACAATCAATTCTTAGTATATTTAATGATTCAATAAGTCAATGTGTGCATGAACCAGAAGCAAATATAGTTCATTCAATGTTTGGAAGAGAGAAGTCCCATTTGTGTATACATGCATGAAGGAGACATTTCTTATAACATTAGTGGAGAAATTGATATCATACACAAGTACTAATTCTATTGGACACCCAAATCTGCTTGTTGCCTTCATGTAGTTGATCTAATTTGAGCAATTTTAGTTGGTCAATTGCTTGTTCTGCCGGTTAGCATGCACCTTCAGAAAATGAGCATTGCCTCACTAAAAATATATTTTGCAGTTAAAAATATAATTGAGTTGGCTCCAATGATTATATAAATAAACGCAGTTTACTTTGTGAACATTATATTATTATATTTAAAGAAATAGGCAGCTCGACATCATTGATGCTGGATTCATGATGTCCATCCTTTAGTTGTTTGAACTTTGAAGAAAAGCTGTAATATTCCTAGATATGTATTGATCTGCAGTTATTATTGCGATGTCTTTTTAAAGTGACTTTTGAATTTTTGCGACTTTATTTCATTTCATTTTCTTTCAAATAAGTAGCTTGTGCCAGGATGTATTGGTTATCTTGATAAAGCCATGAGGCTTCTTTTTGCTCAATTCAATCGAAAAAGGGGAAGCTGACTTTTAGTAACAGTTTGAATCCTAACCTAGATGATATTCCAATATAGCTCCAAAATTTAGACAGCGATTGGAATCTCTTTGTTTTAATTGTGATAGAAGTCATGTTTTTGGTGGAATACAACCAAGTTTTATTCTGGATACCTTTCTTATCATCTATTATATAAACAGCAGGATATTTAAGGTTAGGAGACATTTGTGTTATTGTAATTTTCTATATAGTTTCCGTATTTCATAAGATTTTATCGTCGTTAAGAATGTAGTGCAGTTAAAAATAAATCTCGAATACACTTCTACAGTAATAAGAGCGATTCAATAAAAAATTATGTCAGTACTGTCAAAAGATCCAATCAATTTGCTCTTGTTAAAGAAAAAAAAACATGCAAATAGGACTGAATTGAAAAATTGAGTTGTAATTTAATAATTCGACATTCAATCTGTTTGATATGAAAATATTACTATTTATTTCATATAGATTGAATAATTTTAATACTTGTTATTTTAGTCCTTATTACTTTTATTTTACTTTCAACTTGTCTTTATTCTTAAATTTATTAAAAATTTAAACCCAAGTCCACTAAAAAATCTAATCACGATGATCCTATCCGATTTTTTAAGGTTCTAATTAATCCAAACCGAAACAATATCAATGTACAAGATACAACTTGATCATGTTGTACGATCATTGTTCAAGTTGTAACATGTTATACATTTGAATATGCGGATATAGAAGACTTCGTGCACGGCATTTCATTTGATTAATATCATGATCTCATTTAATTCAACGTCTACCTTTGTTTTCATTTAATTCAACAAAAAATGTAGGCAAACAAATTAATCTCCAGATCTTCTTATAAAGTTTACAGATCTTACTCAGCCAGTTTTTCTTTCAGAATAAAATACCTTTTCAAAACAAAAATATATCAAATATCTCGTAGAATTAACTTTAATAGTTCAAATGACAGAAATTTTCAAATATATGGTATTAACATGAGTTTTTAAAATATTCGTTATTATCTTTTTTAATTTTCTTTCTAGGATAAACACCTTCACTTACTTTTCTTTTCATAATTTAATTTATTACTTGTTAGATCAACAATATATATATATATTATATATATATATATATATATATATATATATAATTGTGCAACACTGTAAATTACAACAGTTCACTCCTCCTTACATATGATGTAGGCTTATTAGTGCGGACTTATGTTCGCAGACCCACACTCGCACAAACATTATATATATACTTGCAACCTCACCATAAAATATGGGTAAGAAGCCAAAACTTTTTTACTACATATTACTTAAACTTATATATATATATGCTGCATTTTTTGCAACTTCACCATAAAAGTGTGGGTAAGACTTCGAGCCAAAAATAAATTATTGCATATTACTTAAATTATATATATTTATTTTTTTTAAAATTTTTTAAAATTGTTGGTAACACATTTAATTTAATCATAGACAGAGGTCTTAATTTAAACCTCGATATCATTCGTATTAAAAGTCAATTTTCTTTCTTAGTTGTCCACGTTTGGGCTTTATGCTAGACCAAGTTGTCAGCGACCACACGTGACGAGAAATATTAAGAATATGAAGATGTTGCTCTTCCTATCAGCTTAATTTTTAGGTTGTTGATATTACATCTAATTTAACAAGGTATTAGAGCCAAAGATTCTGAGTTCAAATATCGACGTTGCTCGTATTAAAAATTAATTTATTCCTTTAGTTGTATATGTGTTGAGCTTTGGGCTATGTCAATGTTTTCAGCACCCACACGTGAGGGGAAAATGTTAAGAATATAAATATAAAGATGTTGCTCTTGGTCGGCTTAAGATTTTAGGATTGTTGATATCACATCTAATCTAACATGGTATCAGAGCGAGAGATCTTGAGAACTAGTTATACACACACATATAGTGTGTGTGTGTGTGTCTATAAAAAGTGCACCGGATAGAAGCAATTGAATTGGGAAAAGTTGTTACTTTCTTTTCTATGCATATGTACATTTATAACTAATTACATAACTTTATCTTATTACACTATAGCTATAAATAACAAAGTTTAAGAATATAACTTTTGCAAGATATCTTAATATCTTGAAATCTATTAAAGTTGTTTTTGTCCTGTTTGTTATTACTGTAGTTATTTGATGTTGCAGGTTCGATACACTTGTTTATCCACTAAATGCAATATGTCCCCTCAAGTTGGAGAATGAGGATACTGAATTTCCAAATTGAAAGTAAAAATTGAAATTGTTCACGGCCTAAAGCCATTGTGAATAAATCAACCAATTTAAAGCGAGAGGGAATATAATATGCAACAATAACTTTAGTTTTGAAGTGGTTATGAATGAAGTGATAGACAATCTCAATATGTTTTGTGTGTTTGTGAAAAATTGGATTTTTCAAAATGTGCAAAGTTGATTGATTGTCACAATAGAGAAGCATAAAAAAAGGATGTTGTATGTGCAAAGACACCAAGAAACCGTAATAGCTCACTTGTGATGGAAGAGAGAGTCTGATATTCAGAACATGCAATAGTAGTTTGCTTCTTAAATTTTCAACTAATCTGATTTTCGCCCAAGGTGATAAAATAACTAATAGTTGAATGATGTGTCATAGGACAACTGTCCCATTAGAATCACAATATGTAGTGAGTCGAAGTGACAAATATCCCTTGACTTGGAGACTATTTAAGATACGAAATAACCTTGAGTGCAACATGCCAATGTCCAAACCGAGGTCTCTATATAAATTGTGATAAAGTACGGACATCATAAATTAACTCCAATCAGGGTGTGATAGTAAGATAAATAAGCCTCACAACAAGCATTCTTAGTGGATTGAATCTCAGAGCAGATCACCAGAAGAATCAGAGAGACAATATTATTGATCCATAGGAAATAGAGAAGGTTTAGAACAAAAAATTCCACACTCATCAAGAATGTCAAGTCAATATTTTTTTGGACAAAGATTTATTCCAGAATTATAGCTTGCCACTCGATGCTGAGAAAAAGTCTTTAATGCGGAAGCGAATATGTAGAAATGACTTAAACATGTTAGTATGCAAATTATTATTACTAGCAAGTATTAAGTCATCAACATAAATCAAGATTGCAATAAAAACATTATGTGAAAAGAGAATAATCCGTTATGGTGATTGATGAAAGCCATAAGAAATAAGTCTGTCTATAAATTTGGAGAACCAATTTTGGGAGGCTTGCCTAAGACCATAAAGAGATTTTTATAATTTGTACATTGTTCTAGGCTGACGATTTAAACCCTCAGGGTAAAAACATAGAAACATGTTCCTCAAGATCATCATGGAAAAATGCATTATGGACGTTCATTTGTTGATCCAATTTTTAAAAAATACAAGGACAAGTAGACAACGAACAAAAATATGTTTTGCGACAGGTGCATAGTCATGATAATCAATTCCCTCTACTTTGGTGAAACTCTTGGCAACCAGACGTGCCTTATGTCGCTCAATGCTTCCATCAACATTTTTTTTATTTTATAAACCCATTTGCAATCAATGCTTTCTTTCCAAGAGGAAGCAATTGCAAGGACCAAGTATCATTTTGTTCTAGTACACAAATCTATTCAAACATAGCATCACACCAACATGCTACTTGTGATGATTAATGGCTTAAAAGATCTTGGTTCATCATTAGTATGAAGTACACCAAGAAAAGCTTTGTCGAGTCTAGTAAAACTACTTGGATCATGGTAATTGCTTATAGGATATGATGTACCAAAGGAGAAAATGAAGCCGAGGAACTTGAGGAGGAATAACTTATCGCAAAATGACACACATAGTTCTTCGAATATGCAGGAAGTTGACGGTGTTGTGCATGTCTAACATAAGTAGAAAGTTGTTGTCTTGATTTTGAAGAAGTATGTTATGTTGCTAAAAGTTATGGTTGAGCAACTAAAACATTCTCCGGCAAGGCTCCTTCATGAGATTTTATATCAAGAAGAGTTATAGGAGGTCATTTATGTCTACTACATTTTATTTTAAGAAATTTATGGGGAATAGTTACATGAATCTAATAAAAAAGGAAATATATCCTCACAAAAGTGGACATCACATGATACAAAAAACTTTTGAGAATCCATGTCATAAAGCTTCCAACCACGCTTTCCATATTGGTAACCAACGAAAATACATTTACTAGAGCGAGAACCTATCTTATCTTTTCCAACCAACTTATTATTATGGTTGTGTTTGGTTCACTATGTGTTATACTAGGAATAGGTATAATTATACTCATGGTATAGTTATACTTTCTCATTTGTGTTTGGTTAAAAAGTAAAAGATTTTGTGAGTTATTCCAATATGTGTTTGGTTGAATATGAGAATAGATAAGTATAAGTTATATATTTTTATTTATAAAATATTAAAAAATGAAAACAATATTTTCATTTCTTTTATGATGAATTAATTATCATTAATAAACATATATTACAAATAATATTTTTTTAGTTTCTCAACAATACAATCTATAAATGTTTTCAAATGCACTATCTTTTTGTTTTAATTATATTTCTACAATATTACACATTTCATATGAATTTTATTAAATCTTTTTATATAAAAGAGTTTGGATTTAATTAAATATTTAACTTGTTAATTATTTTTATTAAATATTTATTTTATATATTTGGTTTGTTCAAATTTGTTTTTTTATTAAATATTAGATTCATTAAATTTTTTATTGAATACTTTATTTGTTAACACTGATAGCCAACTTGGGTATAATCTAATGCCTACTATTTAGCAAGTATAACTTTTGGCACATTTATACCCAAGTTGGGTAGAAATTTTTTTAATGACAAAACTACCCTCTGCAGAATTTGGGTATAACTTGAGTTGTTTGGGTATAAATTAAGGAATAAACCCTTATCCCTTAGTTTATACCCCAACCAAACACACCTTATGGGAATAACAAAGACAACCAAATACACGGAGATGCTAGCACTTAAACAATGTGCCAAAAGTAACTTCTTGAAGACTACATCCTCATAAAAGAGGAGTAGGAATGCAGTTTATGAGGTATGATGCAGTCGTTACAGTCTCTCCCCAAAACTTAGTAGGCAAAGAAGTTTGAAATAATATTGCTCGAGCAACATTCAAAACATGGTGATGTTTACGTTCAGCCCTATTATTTTATTGTGGGGTGTTTGTGCACGAAGTCTGGTGAACTTCTACGCAAAGAAAAGAATTCGTGGATCTTATTAAACAAGAATTCAGTTCCATTATCACTTCACACAATTTTAATGTTTTTTCCAAATTGATTTTTAATAAGATGAAAAAAAGGTAAAGCATATGAAAAGTTTCAGATGTATCACGAAGTAAATACAACAAGAGACCTCAACTAAAATCATTAATAATAGTTAAGAAATAGTGAGCCCCATAAGAAGATGGAGTGTTGTATGGACCCCACAAATCACAGTGAACAAAGTCAAATAATGCTTTTATTTTATTTTTACTAAGTTGAAATGGAGATCTTGTTTTTTTTTTTTGCTCGAATACAATCATCATAATGAAGATTAGAATTTTTTATTTTGAACCAAATCAATACCCTAAAATTGTACTCGCCAAGATGGATGACCTAAACGTTGGTGCCAAAGATGGGATCCAACAGAAGCAACAATATTGTTTGCAAAAAAAAATTGTGCCACTTTACACAAGTAGTAAACTCATGCTCGGAGTTTACCCATTCCAATCATCCTCCTCTTTGAGAGGTCCTAAATGAAACAAAAGGTGGTAAAAAAATGTTTTTTTTTTTACAAAAGGTGGTAAAAAATGTCATTGAACAATCCATGTCACTTCATAATTTATAAATAGAGACCAAGTTGCAAGAGAAATTAGGGATCAGTAATACATATTTAAGTATTAGCTCCTTTCCGAGCATAATAGAACTAGAATTAAGAACTTCCACAGATTCTCCAATTGGTGTATGTACTGAACATACATCTTTAACATGATCAACTTGAAGAAATAAATCAGCATGGCTAGTTATTAGGTTGGATGCCTCAGTATTACCAGATATTGGTGCAACAGAGCAAGGGCGGTCCAAAAATCTGCTGGAATGTACTGACCTTTTGCACGAGAAAATCTTGTGTTTGATAGATATTATGGAGGTTCAGTGAGCACCATGCCGAATCTCTCAAGGGGAGTACCTTCTTCAAGAGTCTCAGGTCCAAGAAGCGTATGATAAATGCCTCCAAATGCCATTAGTAAGGTTGGGAGACCGAAGGCAGTTTTCCGTGCACCGGACCCCCCCAACTTTTCGGTATAGAAAATATATATATACGTATATACTAGTAGATACGATCAAGGGTGGAGCCAGGTGCCCTGCACGTGCAGGCACTGGATTCCTATAAATTATACTAATATGTTCAATGACAGAAAATGCTGCTTGCCGAAATGGTTCAACAGTGTTGCAATGTTCATCTTGGCGTCCCTGGTTCGAAACCTACGACTGCATCTTTTCATGTCATTTTTCACTTCAATAGAAGACAATTAATAATTTAACCAAAATTAAAATTCTTCTATCTCTCTTTTCAATTCTTTGTAGCCATGAAACTCCATCTTACTCTATAAAGTTTTCCTTACACTTATATTATTAATTCATAATTTGAAAGGAAAGTCATATATACTTTCATTTTTTGGTTTCTTTAATCATTATCCTTAAAATTTAAACTTATTAAGTATGTTTATTATTTTTTATACTAATTTTTCATGATGTTAACATATTCATTTTTATAATAATTTTCTATTAATTGAGTTCTTCTTTTTCTTGTCATAATTCATTGATGCACTCACACGGTATCTTGAAAGTTATCGTTGCTCTTATATAATTAATATCTATAATTTGAAAAATAATTACTTTATTTTATTTTTTTTCAACTGTTTAGATCATTCGCCCTTCAAGTTTTCTAGTTTCATAGTTATATTAATATCTTTTATACATTTTATGTCTTTAACTTATTTGTAAATTTTTCTATCACAAATTTTTTTCTCCTCATTGATGCAGAGACACAAGGTATTAATATTTAGATTATCTATTTTATTGTAAATATTATTTAAAACTTAATTTATTATATTAAAATAATTTAATTATTTACTACTAATAATAATAACTTAATATCTATTTCTTTATTTGCATTTATCGTAATATTAATATTTTAGAAAAAAAAGTTGAACTCAAAATTTAAAATAGATAACTCTAA
>LTAE01008417.1:24736-38144 GCA_001647135.1 Pontederia paniculata | reverse complement strand
TCTGACGGTTCTCTTGATAGGCACAAAGCGAGACTGGTGGCCAAGGGTTATACCTAGCAAGCCGTGATAGATTTTCAGGAGACTTATTCTCTAGTGGCTAAGTTTGCGTCGGTTCGGACGATCTTAGCGATAGTGGCATATATGGATTTGGAGTTGTTCCAAATGGATGTCAAGACAACATTTTTAAATGGAGACCTGTCAGAAGACATATATATGCGGCAACCTGAAGGCTTTCAGGTGAAAGGTCAGGAGAATTAAGTGTATAAACTCCAAAAATCATTATATGGCTTAAAACAATAGTCTAGGCAATGGTACTTGAAGTTCCATGAGATGATTGTCCAATTTGGTTTCAAGGCGAACAAATTGGATCATTGTGTCTATATCAAGAAGAGTGGGAGCAATTTTTTGATATTGTCATTATATGTAGATGACATACTGCTTGCCGAAAATGATGTAGAGATACTCAATTATTTTAAGAAAAGATTGAGCACGCGACATGGGGGAGGCCTCCTATGTGCTGGGCATTCAAATCAATCGTGATAGAAACTCAAGGAGCTTGAGTTTAAGTCAGGAACAATATATTAATAAGGCACTGAGGAGGTTCGGGATGCAGAATGGTAGTCCCGCACCAACACCGCTTATAATTGGGAAAAGACTGAGCAAAAGTCAGTGTCCCAATGCAGGGCAAGAGCCTTTAGGTGAGCCCTATGCAGAAGCAGTAGATAGTCTAATGTATGCGATGCTCTGTACGAGGCCCGATTTGGCTTACGCGGTAAGCTTAGTTAGCAGATTTCAAAGTAATCTTGGGAAGGCCCATTGGGAGGCCATTAAGGGGATACTACGATATATGAAGGGCACGATACACTTGCGGTTGACATATCATGCTGATACTCTCGAGGTAGTAGGATATTCAGATGCAGACTTTGGAGGTGATATAGATGACCGCAAATCTACAGGTCACTTGTTCCTTCTGGGTGGTGCAGTCATTTCTTGGGGCAGCAAGAAACAAGGGTGTGTGACTAGAAACACACAGGAGGCTGAGTATGTTGCTTGTAGTACAACAGCCACTCACGGCGTATGGCTCAAGCGTTTTCTTTTGGAACTCGGGCTCGATCTGGTCAGGACCATTACCCATGTATTGTGATAATCAAGCTGCGATAAGCTTGATATACAGTGGAGCCAACAGTTCAAAAGGAAAGCACATTGAGATTGAGTATCACTATATTCTGGATATAGTGGATAAGAAGGAAGTGACGGTTACCTACATGCCTACAAGTGATATGTTAGTTGATTCTCTGACAAAGGGAATTGCAGCTAGTATTTTTATCAAGCATGTGGGCTTGATGGGACTCAAGAGTAACTGAGTTATTGCGAAGTATTCACGAATAGTGAGACTTTGAATCATGATCTCCAGTTAGACTACTCACAGATAGTGGGAGTGCTGACACAGTGACCACGTTGGTCAAGTGAGAGATTGTTGTGTGACCAGTCGTGATAGCAGGAATCACGGCCATGACGTACGACCGTGATGAAAGATCACGATCGTGACATCTCACACGATCATGGGCATATCCGCGACATTAATTCTCGGCAATCGCGCTCGTTCGAGATGCCATCCTAGCGTACTAACACGCCTCTTGTGTGCTGGTACATGAACGTTGCAATTGGCAACAGATAGCGCGGGCGAGCGAATATAGAATCGCGGAATTGAATGTCGCAAGATGTACGCACGATAACGGCCGAAGACAGGGGCGGACAGGCATGAGTATGCGGCCAATAAAAGGAATGGACACGCACCTGGGAGCCCCCCACCATTGAACGAAATCTCCTCTATCTATCCTTCTTCTCTCTTCAACACATTCAACCGATAGGGGCTCCTTGTAGGAGTCCTGCTCCATTTTGTAGGTCGTATGCTCGTCACAATCCACCTCCTTCATTATTGACCATTATAAGCATCGATTGTGCGTGAGTTGTGCACCATCTCATTATATTGTCGCATGTTCGCAGCTCGCCTCGCCATCACCAATGCATCATTTTCTTAATTTGACGCGATGATTGCTCCAATTTAACGCATGTTCTTGTGTGATTTCTTTCGTTCTAACGAGTGTCCATATTGAGCGTAATAGCAAGCCAACAGTGGTCATTTATAACAATCTTTCACTTGACTATCGTGGTCATTGTATGCTAGCACGCACAATAGCGTGCATAATCTAACTGAAGATTCTTTGAAGTTTCACGATCCATGAATCGTTCATGCTAACTCAAAATATTTCTGAGCCCCATCAAGCCAACATGCTTGATAAAAGTTTCGACTATAATTCCTTTTGCAAGAGAATCAGTCAACATGTCATTCAAAGGAACATAGGTCATAATCACTTTCAGTTTATCCACTATATTCTAATATAATGATACTTAATAACAATGTGCTTTCTTTTTGAACTATAGGCTCCAATACGTATCATATTTATTTCAGCTTAATTATCACAATACATTGGTAATGGTCCACTGACCAGATCGAACTCAATCTAAAAGACAACGCCTCAACCATATTCCATGGGTAGCTTTTGTACTACGAGCATAATACTTAGCCTCCTATGTGTGTTTAGCCACACGTCATTATTTTTTACTTTCCCAAGAAATAACCGCACCACCTAGAAGAAATAAGTGACCTTATGTGGAATTTCGATCTTCTATGTCTCTGTAAATCCGCATATGAATACCCTCTTATCTCGAGTGCATCAGTCTAATATGTCAATTTCAATTTTATTGTTCCTTTCAAATATTGCAGTATCCTCTTAATAGCCTCTCAGTGGGTCTTACTGATATTACTTTAAAATTTGCTAATCAGGCTTACCACATATGCTAAATCAAGGTTCGTACAAAGCATCACATACATCAAAGTCCTCGTCGCTTCTGCATAAGGCTCACCTAAAGATTCTTGCCTGCATTGGGATAATAATTTTTACTAAGTATTTTCTTAATTACTAACAGTGAGTGGCAGTACGGGATTGCTATTCTACATTTTGAATCTCCTTAGTACCTTACTAATGTATTATTTTTTACTTAAACTTAAGCTTCTTGAGTTTTTGTCATGACTAATTTGAATGCTCAATATATGCGATGCTTCCTCATGTCTATTATTTTAAATTGTTTACTCAATTTATCCTTCATCTCGTTGAGCATTTCTGCATTATTTTCGACAAATAGTATATCATTCAAATACAGTGATAATATCATAAAATTGTCTCCACTTTTCTTGATGTATACATAATGACCCAATTCGTTTGTCTTGAAATCACATTGGACTATCGCCTCATGAAACTTCAAGTAACATTGTTTAGACGATTGTTTTAAGCCATACAATGATTTTCTGAGCTTATACACTTTATTCTCCTAATCTTTTACTTGAAATCTTTCAGGTTGTCGCATATTTATGTCTTATATTAAGTTTTCATTCAAAAAGTTTTCTTGACTATCATTTGGAACAACTATAAATCTATATGCCACTATCTCTAAGATCGTCCGAATCAAAGTAAAATTAATCATTAGAGGATAAGTCTCTCAAAAATATATTGCGGCTTGTTGAGTATAATCCTTAGCTATCAATCTCGCTTTGTGTCTATCAAGAGAACTATCAGCCCGATAATTTTTCTTGAATAACCCTTTGCACCCTATGAAATCACCTGCCTTCGACAAATCACATAATATTGACATTTTTTTTATTAATTAAGTCCATTTCAACTTTCATGGTGGTCGATCGTGATTTTGACTCATTAGAAGTCATCGCTTCTCTCTATGAAATATGATCTGCATTATCCTCTATCTGAACATCAATGGAGTAATACATCACCTCATTCTCATATATAACATAATTATACAATTGTATGATGTTATCCGAGGCATTTTTTTGGTGTTGGTTATACTCATGGAAATGATGAGTTCCTCCACTTTTTTCAAAGATATATCATTCTATGTAACATCAACTCTCACTTTTGAATAGCTCATTGTATCTCTAGAGTTGTCTCCACCATCTCCTAGAATCATTAGAGGCTCATCATCCTCCCAGACCTACTTCTTTTCATTCTCAAGAAAGTTAGTATCACGACTCTCTATGAGATCTTTTTTCGAATGAAAGAATCTATACTCTTTGGCATTTCAAAGTATCCAATAGACCTACATGTTTTTCTCCTAAAGTCTAGCTTGTCTCTGAGTTGACTAGAAACTAATACATGAACTTTACATCCTCATTTTTGGAGATGATCCAACTCGGACTTCGTGTCATTTCATAACTCGTATGACATTGATTTTACGAACTTGATGAGAATTATGTTCTATATATAACTCACGATCATCACTGCTTCACCCCAAAATTATTTTGACAGACCTAAGTATGACAATATACACCTCATTATATCACTAGATTTGTATTCTCTCTCTATCACGCCATTTTGTTGTGGCATATACGACATCGTAACTTGTCTAGTATTCCTCTGAAATATAGTAATTTTCAAATTCTCGAAGGTATACTCTTCTCCTTTGTCTGCCCTTAATTAGGCACCTTATAATTCTTCCTAATATTTTCTCAACTTGTATCTTGTACCTCTTGAAAATTTCAAAAGCTTTTGACTTTCTCTCTAAAAACATACATAATAATATCTAGAGTAGTTATCAATAATGTAACAAAATACTATTTACTCTTGTATGTAGGAACGCTCAATGGACCATAAATATCTTAATAACCTATTACCAACAACTCAGTTGACTTTGTTCCCACAGAACATGGGATCCTTGTCTGATTTTCTCGGCCAGACAATACTCATAAGACATTATTCTTGCGCCAAAAAAGTTGGACACTAAGTTGACCTTCTTTATTTATTTTATTTTTTAGTTTCTTTGGACCACTATAGAAGCTAACTTCAAAATCTTTTTGCAAAAGGATGGGAATAGAAATTAAATTGTGTCGTATGACACATCCTTGAGTATCATAAAGCTATCACCTAGATCCAACTTATTATATTCAGCAATACTCTCAACATTCAAGTATGTATTGTCACCCATGTAAATCATCTTTTCCATCTTTGCAAGCTCTTTGAAGTCTATAAGATCCTCTTTGGTCTTGGCAATGTGGAGAGTCACACCCGAGTCGATTCACCACCATTCGATGTTCGTCATCATCGTGTAGTGTTCCATCATGGTGGCGAAGGAGAACTTACTGGTGCCTACGCCTTTTCTTGATCTTTCGGCTCCGTGTCCGCTTGGTGGGCTTTGTTCCGTCTTGTCCAGACCCTGTAGGACAGTAGGTCTTGAAATAATCAAACTTCCCAAAGATGTGCCAAGCCCTCTTGGAACCTTGCTCCCAATCCTAGGCTTGAATTGCTTTTTTCTAAAGATTGAAGCTTGGCCCAACATGCTTGCGGTGGTGCACCATGTGGACTTCTTCCGCCTTCAGTGCTATCCTCCATGTCGAAGACATCGGTCTTCTTCTTTTTGTAGGCCATGTCTTGTTCGATGGTCAAGATGGAGGACAATTCAACAACCTTCTTTATCGACTCTTTTACTTGAACAATCATGACAGTCATGTCGAAAATAGATGAAAGATTGTTTAGCACTAAAGTTATATGCAACGGTTATGACAATGCGCACCCTACAACTTTCAAATCCTTCGCCATTATAATCATTTTATGTACATGATGATACACATTATTGTCTGACTTCATTTTATATGTGGTGTATCTATGTAAAATTAATTTTATATTAATATCCCTTTTGGACTCGTACTTTTCTTTTAGAGCTCGCCAAAGCTCATAGGCGCTTTCATGAGTTTTTTCAATAACTATTATCAAATTATTCTCCATGTACATTAATATGAAGGTTCTTACCTTCTTGTCACCAGACTTTCTTTGCTCTATTGCTACTGAATGAGCTGCCTTCTGCTCATCAAAAGTTTTTTTTTTCTGAAAGCATCGGTGGGATGACATCAACGTAGCTTTAGAGGTTGTCGTGAACTAAGCCATACTTAATCTTACGACTTCATATGTCGTAGTTGGCACCGTTAAAATAACCCAATTTGACTAGTTCAATGGTCATGAATTTTGGTATTTTCATAAAATAAATTTTAATTTTAATTAGTAAGAAAAAGTTTTTAAAAATTATCAACAAAATATTGAAATATTCAAAAGGATACTTTATGTCAAAAAATACTTTTGATTTTCAAAAATAATTTTACAAAAAGTATTTTATCCGAAAATACGTAGATATATATGTGTATATATATATATATATATATATATATATATATACACATATGCAAAAAAATATTTTCAATTTTAAAACAAAGTTTTGTACCAAAAATAAATTATAAAACTGGTTTGAAAATTCTATTTTAAAAATTTATAATAAAATAATGATGATTTTAAAANTATATATATATATATATATATAATATATATATGTATATTACAAGAATAGTATTTTTTATAAGGGAGAAATACAAATGAATTTAAAATTTTCAAATATTATTTTGCTAAAAATATATTATTACCGTGAATAAATATTTTGTAAAATACCTATCATAAAAATATATAAAGTTTCGGAAATCCTTGGATCATTAAAAAAAAGTGTTTTTCCGCCAAAACTATTTTCTCAAAAATATATATCTATTCAGAAAAATAAATATTTTGGCAATAATAAGTAAAAAAATTTAAATGCCAAAATAAACAATTTTAATAAAATTTTAAAATATATAATTTTAAAATGATTGCATGAACTATAATAAGTCTAAATAAAATAATTGAATTGCAATAATAGCTGCTAGGAAACCGGTAAAAGGATTTGTGTAATGGTCCAAAAATAATGACAGGAAAGAGAATAAGTCAAAGATTAATCAGTAATTCTAATCTAATGACCGGATATTAAAAAATTCTAATAATGGAATAATTAATCCTTTATCCAAAACTAAAAATATTAAACAGAAATTTTAAACATTAATTATATCAGCAAGCATTAAACAATAATTATATAAATGATTGCAAAAATAAGGAGAAACTAATTCGGATAAATGAAATAATTCTGTCCAGATTAAATCAACAGTAGGGATTAAAAGATCTTTAATGCACTTGATCCTATGGTCTAGATCAAAAGGAATTATAATGGTCACAATTTAAATTTGATAGGAATGGATGATGCAGATCTAATCAAATAATCTAACGGGTCTACGACTATGATTAAATCAAAGATGAACCTAACGATTCAATTTCAGATAAGATTATAACGATTAAGATTAAAAATAAATATAAATCAACCATATATATTAAATCCTATAACAGGTCAGAATAGATGACCTAGATTAAAATTGAATATTAAATCTAGATCCTATGGTTTTAGGTTGAATGGTAGATGTAATGGCTTAGTTTAGGCTAGCATACACCAAACAACTACGTTCAAACTAGATACAACATATGGAATCTACGATTAAGATTAAAAATGGATATGACTCCTATGATTCAGATCTAAGGATAGTTATAAGGTTCAGATTAAATCAGGATAGATCTACGATTGTAATAAAAGAGATTAAAAACAAACACATATATCTTTTGAGTGATTAGCTCATCTTTGCTTAAATATCTTTTGAGCTATATTTGTGTAGATACAAAACTTCAACAAGGAGCCTAATTCATCGTAATCATATTTATAATATCATATTAGTTAGACTGGATGGTGAAACAAAATTTCAATTTATGATAAAAAAATAGATGATCGACACTACCATCATTAATCTATATGTCATAAGAAAAGTCACGTAGATTAATTAGATAATTTTTCACCTTATTCTCCACCAAAGATGGACTAAGAAATAAAAGCTAGGGGTGAGCGGGGGAGGCAAAATATATAAAAGTAAAATATTAAAATTTAAGGTGGTAAAATAATAAAATACATTATTAAAATTTAAAACTAAGACCTCTATATGTAAACTAAAATTACTTATCCACATAAATAATTAAAGAATTGTGTTACTTTTTAATAATTATTTTATTTATTGACTTCAACTATATATATATATATATATATATATATATATTGGTGGGTGAGGTAGGGGGAGAAGGAGGGCGTGGAAGGCTCCCCCACCTTTTATGGCGGGGAGGTTATAGTTAAACATGTGATTCGAGGTGATACAAAATTTAGTTGAATTTGATGATAAATTAAGCTTTAGACTCATGACTAACATGCATATTTATTAATATAGTTAATCAATCAATAGTCAACATAACCACGGGTATGGGTGGCAACAAAAAAGGAAAAACACAAAGGAAGACTGATAGCAAATTAATCCAAGAGCAATGCGGGGGAGTGATAAGATCATACCACACTTTGGTTTGATTCAACTTAGAAGGTAAAATGTTGTGGAGTTATAGTCGTTGAAACAGTTTAGTCACAAAATTAAGGTTATCAAAGATAGTGAAGTTAATTGTCAATAATAAGTAGGACAGAAGCAAGTTTTTGGAATACGAAATGAAATGTTTATATCTCATAAGAAATGGGTGGCCTTTTTTTTTAAGGAAAGATAATTATCTATTGATGTAGTAACCAAAGATGTCTTGGTACAAAAAATGTAGGAGGCCTTGAGGGGGCTCTTCCTGCCAAAATACATCAATATTTTGAGATCTACCAAAATTAGCTAAGAAGTCCGCAGACTGATTTGCTTCGCGATAGATATGTCTAGCCTCATAATTATCGAAATTATGCATCAGATTCCAAACGTCTTCCATTGTATTTTTTATTGTCCATGGGCAGCACACTAATTTCTTGAGTACAGCCAAAAGGTTTGTTGAATCGCTTTCAATCCAAATACGTCTAGTGCCCAGGTCTACGCACTTTTGAAGTCCACAACGTAATGCCCAAGCCTCCGCAGCCAGCACTGAAGGGAAGACTCTGTGTGAAGTCCCTGCACATATAAAACCTCCATTAGCCTTCCTGAGTAGGTATCCTGCTCCCCCCACCTCCCCGGGCCTTGTAAAAGAGCCGCGGTATTGAGCTTTGCCCAATATGGAGGTGGGGGCTCCCACCGGATCCAGAGTGGATCTTTTGGGGGTAGTCCCTCAGGACTGTGGTGTAGTGTGTATTCATCAGCAAGAGCTTGCGCTCTATTCCATAGAGCAGAGATGGAGGAGTGGATGGATCTAAAGTGTATGGCATTTCTGTGATTCCAAATCCCCCATAAGCAGAAAGAAATGGGTGATAACAATCTGAGCTTAGAGCTGTGATGAAGGTTTGAGCCCTCCAGGATCTAGTCACCTGAGTCCCATGAACTAAAATGGTTAAAGGAAAGAGATAGCTTCTGTTGCATCAACTGCCATAGCTGAGAACTAACTAGGCAGAGAAAGAATAAGTGAGCTATGCTTTCATTTGTGAGTCCACAGAGGGAGCATGAGGGATTGATGTTTAAATCAAAAGTTAAGAGCCAGTCTTTCGTTGGTAGGCGATTGTGTAAAGTTTCCATAAAAAGTGGTGAATTTTGGGTGGTACAGGGATCTTCCATAGCACTTTCCATTCACTCCATCCATTACTACCAGGTATGGATGGCACAGGCTTCCTTAGGAAATTATACACAGACTTAGCCGTAGCAATACCATGGGTATCAAGAGCCCATAACCACAAGTCATCCTTGGGAGAAGCAGGTACATGAATTGATTCAATTAGAGTAACCAAAGATGGACCAAAATAGTAGTTCAGTAAAGTAGCATTCCAAATAAAATCAGATAACAAGTCGGATACAGTCAGAGAATCTAAAGGGCATTGAGCATTTATATAAGTTGGCTTCAGATTTAAAGGCATGTCAAACACCCAAGGATCTTTCATTATATTTATGTTGACCCCTGATCCTATATGTTTCTTAAGCCCTCCCCTTATATCCTGCAAGGTTTGCGGGATAATCTTCCAAGACCATGCAACCTCCTTCCCTTGTAAATTAACACTCCATGGGTGTAAATTACTATATTTGTGTCTAACTAGCTGGTTCCATATGTCATTTTCCCCCATTTAACAAGTCCACTGCCCTCTTTGCCAGGAGAGAAGCCCTGGCAAACTTCATGTTTTTAATCCCTAGACCCCCTGCACTTATGGGCTTATGGACTGTCTCCCAATTTATCAGGTGAGGGACTCTTTTTTCCCCATCTGTTGACCACAAAAAGTTTTTGATTGTTTCTCCAACGTTTCAATGACACCTGAGGATATATATGTGGCACTTAAAGAGTAATTTGGGTATGAGTTCAGAACTGATTTGATTAGGATAGCTCTACCAGCTTGGTTCAAAGTTTTCATTTTCCATCCAGAAAGTTTGGAGGAGACTTTGGTTGTGATGTAAGATTGCTCTTTGGAGGTTAGGTATTTATATGAGATCAGGACCCCTAGGTAAGTGAAGGGGTAAGTGCCTATCTTCATGTGGAGGATTGCTTTTATCTTATCTTTTCTGTCCTTATTGAATCTAATTGGGAGAAAAAAATCAGATTTGTTATAATTGATTTTCTGGTTTGTGAGCCCTCCATATTTCCTGAAAATATCCTTAAGTCTTCTGCAGTTTGTAGCAATAGCAGCTAAGGAGATAAGGAGGTCATCAGTAGACATTAGATGACTGAGAGAGAAGGATCCCAACTTAAAAGGAACTATTTTATCAAGTGAAGCTTCTTGATTCATCATAGATGAGAAGACTTGAGAAGTTAATATGAATAAATAGGGTGACAAAGGATCANTGAGAGAGAAGGATCCCAACTTAAAAGGAACTATTTTATCAAGTGAAGCTTCTTGATTCATCATAGATGAGAAGACTTGAGAAGTTAATATGAATAAATAGGGTGACAAAGGATCACCCTGTCTAATTCCCTTATGACTTTTAAAATATTGAGAAAGTGAACCATTTATGCAACATGTGAAGTTAGGAGAGATGATACACATCTTAATCCAATTCCTGAATTTTAGAGGGAAGTTCATATATTGGAGGACTTTCATAATTGCATCCCAAGAGACCCTATCGAAAGCTTTTTCCATATCAATCTTAATTAGCATTTGTTTTCTTCTTCCCTTTTTCATACTATGGGCTAATTCTTGTGCTATCAAAATATTGCTTTGAATGGATCTCTTCTCCACATAAGCAGATTGAGCCTGGTCAATTATGGTACCCAAAGTTGGCTTGAGTCTATTTGCTATTATTTTTGCCACCACTCTATATAGGAGATTGCACAGGGATATAGGCCTATAGTCAGCTACTTTCCTAGGATTATCCTTCTTAGGTATGAAAATGAGAGAAGTTTGAGTTCAATCCTGAGGCAGCTGATTATTATCAAAGATTGCCTTTATACTGTTAGAGATTTCAGGGCCAACAATGTCCCAATAATATTTATAGAATTCAGTGGTATATCCATCTGGTCCAGGGGCTTTGCCAGAAGGAATTTTCCACAAGCAATTTTTAATTTCTGTACTAGTGACAGTGAGGAGAGATGGTGATGCCAACTATGATTTAGCTTTGGGAGGAGTGGCCAGGTGCTAGTGGTATGATCATATTGTTGTTCAGGTGCCCATAATTTCTTGTATTGGTTCACAAAAGTCTCCTTGATATCCTTTTCATTGCTTAGTAGTTGACTAGTTTCATTTTCTATTTGTGTAATTAGATTTCTTCTATGTCTCACCAGGGTGGTGAGATGGAAGAATTTTGTATTTTGGTCACCACCCTTAATCCAACTAACCCTAGATTTACTCCACCATTTTAGGCTTATTTGTCTCAGGTAAGCTGCATGTTGATTATAAAGTGTTCTAAGTTTTCTTGATTCAGTATCATTTAGTCCAAAATTAGCATCTTTTAGCTCTAAGTGTTTGATCTGTTGTTTTGCTTGTTCAGCTCTATTTTCAAGTTTACCTAACTTTATAACTTTTAAGGTGGTTTGGATGTCCATATCTTGATGTTGAGTTTTGAATTGATTCCACACCTTTTGCACTATATCCCTAGGTTGTGGGTAGTCAAACCAGAAATGCTCATATCTAAAGAGCTTGGACCTCTTAGAGAATTCATTTGTGTTAATTAAGAGGGATGCGTGATCTGAGGCACATCTAGGTAAGGTCTCGAGGGTCTGGTTTGGGAATTGCATTAACCAGTGTTGGTTAACCAGTTGCCTATCTAATCTGCAAAGGATCCTAGCATGTCCAAGGCGGTTATTGCACCATGTGAATTGCATTCCCTTTAATGGGATATCTAATAAACCCTGATCTTGTATAAATTCTCTGAAGTTCCTAATTGATTTAATGAGCTTAAATTGTGTTCCCCCTTTTTTATCCTCCGGGTTCAAGATACAATTCATATCCCCTACTACTACCCATGGTACATCATCTAAGTTAAGTTTGGAAACCTCATGCCAAAGAAAATTTCTATCAACTTGTGAGGTACTCGCGTAAACACAAGATATGAGGAAAGAGAAGTTACCCTAGTTATTATGGCATGCAGAACCTGTGACGTAGAGTGGAGCGGTGTTACCTGAGCATGTGCTTGCTGCCAGGCCAGAATAATAACCCCCGCTGCGCCGGTCCCTGCTATGGATGTTCCTTTCCATTTTGGCCCTAGTCTTTTAACAACTTCATTAGATTTTTCTCTATCTGTGTGTGTCTCTACTAACACCATTATATCTGGTACATGTAGTCGGATGAGATCTCTGAGCCTATCTCTTTCCTTGCTCCAAAAGGCACCTCTACTGTTCCACAGTATGCTCTTCATCTTTGAGGGGATGAGTTGAGAGGGGATCTATACATTTCGATGTCCTCCTTATCCTGCACGACAATGTTACCTTCATCAGTGACTATGTTTAATGGGGAGCTTACCTTAGCCTGTCTCTTCCCTCCTTTCCTAGGTTTTAACCGGGTTGGAGGGGGAGGGGAGAAGCGTTGCTTCGCCTTCCTTGTGCGTTTGCTCTCAACTCGAGTGAACGGGCGAAGGTCGGGGTCCTGTTCTTCCTCCTCCTCTGTTTCATCCTGCGAGGATTGCTCATCCCTGTATGTGTGCATCAATTGATCCGAGACCCGTTTGACAAGGTCTTCATGTGCGGGGGAAGTCTCCTTCACCAACGGTGGTCTCCGCTCCTGACCTTGGGGACTATCGATCACTTTGACCATCTTTTAATCTCCTTAATGTCATTCTTTTAATCTTATTGGCACTCTGATCATCTCAACCATGTTTGGAACGATGCTTTTATACGTTGGGAATTACATTGGAAAACAGACAACCCACTCAAATGCAAATAGAATTACAAATTTAGTAAATATTAGGGGATGTAATATTCGAGAAGTACAAAATTTTAAAAAATCATTCAAAAAGTACAAAATTTATGTAATTACAGTTATATATATATATATATATATATATATATATATA